>VZTA01008037.1:649238-702410 GCA_013398855.1 Mohoua ochrocephala
CGTAGGAGAGAGGGTGCATTAAAAATTAAGACACAACAGAGAAAAGGAAGCAATGCAAATGAAGCAAGAAATTCACAGTTCAAAGAACAGCATGAATTAGAAAATGCTACAAGTGGAATTGTGCTACAAGTAAACCCAGCTAGTCTGTGAAAATACAAGTTGTATGTGCTCGCATCATCACAATGACAAGATTGACTGACTCTAAGCTACTAAACACAGTAAACCACCATTATTTTAATTTTCTCCCAAGTTTTAACCACTCTATCACTCTCAGAGAGATTTCTGCAGCAGCATCTGTACATCCTATTTATGAATAGATGAAATTGTTCACAGAGTTCTGTATGTAAATAAACTACATTGAACTGTCAGAGAGCTACTAAAACTGTTTCCACTTATACAAGCAATGTATTTACTGAGTTTAAATGTGGGTATTTCTAGCCTTTCAGGATTGCAGGAGGAAGGAGACAGGATTGTACATATTTATGCTTGTATTTATTATCCCTGCTTAAAAACTCAGTTTTTAAAAACTGCTAAGAGCCTGACAGATTTATCAGTTGTTTCTAGGAGCCTTACCACAGCCAAAGTGCTTCATGGCAGGCAGAGAGCCTACCTGTAGGCTGGGGGGTTGCTTTGAGGAAGGTGTTGAATGGGTTAGAAGTGTTCTGTACAAACAGAACCAACCCTTGAAACCAAAAGCACTTATCTTTTCCTCACAAAGCCAGTATTTTCAGCAACAAATGCAACCATGGGACACACTACACAAGAGCTATCATCATTCAGACTGGCCCACGAAATAAAACTCATCACACAGCAACAGAGACCACGAAGTGGGAGTTCACACAGGACTTGACGAAACATTTATAATCCTCTGCCTGACAACTACTAAGAAGTTACTTTGACAACTTTTCCCTTCCCTGTGCTTAATGAAGGACAAGACCCCCCAAAACACCAAAATGAGACCAAAATAAACCCCAGCTCTTTCTAAAGTAGTACTAACACTATTGCTTCCCACGTTAGTGTGACTTGCCCAGAGATCAGCAGGCAGCAGCCACACGAGGATGTAACGGAAGCGAAGAGAAGCTGTGCACAAAGCAAGATTAAGGAGAGTGACTAAAACCCGTGAGCTGTGCAATTAAAACGTTGACAGAGACCTAAATCCCCCTAGCACCTTTCTCTTTTCCCATATCGCTCTTTCTCAACAGAAAGCATTTCATCTAATCATCAAAGAGATTTCGGTGTTAAGACTTCAGCTGTCATTTTGAAAGTTAAGCCTTTTCAACTTTCTTCATGATGTCAGTGATATTCCAACAGAAACGTGAAATGCCATAAATGCTAAGGGTAATCTCATCACAAAACACGTGAAGTAATCCTTGTTCCTACAATTGGTTTGCTGCCAAATAAAAAACACACTCACAAAGAATACGAGTGAATTAAATAGTCTGAAAGAGTCCCATTGAAGTTAGTGCTGAAATTCCAGATACCACCTGTCCAGTTAAGAAAAATGAATTTTCGGCCTCAAAACTTGATTTGAAAAGTGTGGGACTCCTTCTCTTTCAGCCAGTCAGCTTTAAAGCTAATATTTTATGTCACTGACATGTTTCCTTTATCAAAAAGGCAGAAGAATGCTGCTGTTATATACAACAAATACACTTAATTTTCACACCTCTCTTTCAGGCTTAATTTCCCCTGTGCAGATTCTGCTGCAAAGGCAGTTAGAGGGGAGAACTGCAGGAAACCTATCACTACTAGATCTAAGTCTAGCTCATTGAGGAGCTCTTAAATACTTCGTACTAAAACTTCCTGACTGATCTTGCATGACTTATTTTCAGGAGCTGGTGCTAAAATCCAAAACCATCAGAGCTGCATTCCTTCAAATATTTTTTGTCAAATGCACATCAGCCCAGTAAGCTCAGGCTTTCTAAGACAGCATGTTTCTACAGAGGCCCTTCAGCATCAGGTTGTCCCTCACAGTACTGCAGCTTCTCAAAGGTTTATTCTAAACTGTGTGGAACAACCTCTCTGTGCTGCCAGACAGGCTGTGCTTGCTGTGGGAGTGGGTTACTGTCACCCAGAGGTTTCAGCAGCTTTGTCCTGATGAGAAGCAGAGCTCTGGAAAGTGAGTGAGGCTCAGACACAAGTGTCCACTAACAAACTCCAAAGTAGTGTTTAGAGAGTAGAAGATTGTCCTGGTTTCAGCTAGGGTAAATACAAGGTAAAGGGGAGAAGACCAGATTTAAAATGGAATTGGTAGCTACTAGAGCACACAAAGGAAACTTCTCAGTGGTAGCTGATCTGTAGGAAGAAAGTGTTACCTAGCACCACGTTTGCAGAATGACACTTGGGAGCACAGACAGCCCAAGTAATGCTATTTGCACAGAACCTTCTTCCTCAGGGGAGGATTATTCTACAAACCCTGCAAGAAGGTTCAGCATTTCAGCTTTTTGTATTACAATCTTAGCACAAACTTGCAAAAATGATCATCTCCTCTGACGAAATTGTGATTTTTCCAAATGATAGAGAATTGCTTTTGCTGTCCACTGATCTTTCAAGGCCAAAATACATCATTTATTGTATTATTCCCAAGAGGTATCATACTTGGCACACGACCACACTGGAGTGGAAATTTCCCGACATACTAGATTGTATCAACACAATTTGTCATTGAGCAATAATTCTTTGCATGAAAATATCTGGATAGACTCCAATCAAAACTGTGTAAAACTCTAAACTACAAACATTTTAATCTTGCAGGCTGATGTGGAATGTTTGACTCCTGGCCCAGGCCTCCCTCGTCAGCATGTGCATTGCAACCAGTTTGCCTGTTGCTGTGTCACATTCATCATTAATGCTGCAAAGGGAGAAAAGAAACTCAGAAGTTTTTATTAAGACCTGCTTATCTAAAAGGAATAAAAAAAACCCAACCACCACCACCAAACCCCAAACGAAAATTACTACTTCAAGTTTTCATGGCCACGGCCCTAAATATATGGCAAATCCACAGCTGTTGAATTTATCCCAACATTCTCTCCAGCTGAACATGTGTTTTTAATCTGAGTTTTAAACATTTCCTTTTTCTTTACAGCTGTAAAACAACACTTTCTAATCAGAAGATGGTAGTAGACAAGATATTCTATTTTTAAGACGCTCTGGGAAAGTGAATTGGCTCGATCATCTGCGAGGGCTGCCAGTGGTGCAATCCAAGATGACAACTTCAGTGTCAAAGTGTAAAAATGCTCACAGCAACATTTAGCTAAGAATATGGTTGATAACATCATCTCAAAATTTTTCCATCTTTCTTAGATGCTAGAGCATCAATCATGACAACTTACTATTCAGAAAAAGTTAAAGTTAAAACATTCAGAACTCCATAGGTGTGGGAACATCATCCAAGAAACCCCCAATTTTTAGATAATATAGAATTACAACATCAGTTGCTTTATTTAGCACTGCATTTTCTCTTTAACATCCTTCATATGAAACTACACCATAGCTGGCCTCATCCAAAGCCCTGAAAATATGTGATTCCTTGCCTGTGAACTGGGGATTGGCTCACTGGGGACTCTTCCCACTGCAGCTTTTAAATAAGAATGTTAACTTTGAGGGCACTGAATGGCATCAACACCAAAGTGGAGCTGAGGTGCTGCACCTGGAACTGACTCGTGTTAACATAGACAAAACTTAATTTTTCAACCTCAACCAGAACTGGCAAAATTCAGTGCTGCTCTGCCAGCAGTAGGAAGCAGAGCAGGCAGGGGCAGTGTGACAGGATGAAGGGAGGGATGATGTGAAGCAGGGAGGGAAAGGACTCTCATGGGGCTTCTGGAGATCTGTGGGAAAGACGAGGTGGGAGCAGCACCTGAACCCTTCATGTGCACGAGAGCAAGGGCAGACTTGACTGAAGATCCAGGTACGGATGTGGGTGGGGAAGGCAGCTGGGTGAAAGCAGGAGAGGGCTCCTAACAGAAAGGAGTCAGAAAGAAGAGCTGTGAGGGCGGCAGAAGAAGTGGTGGACAGGGAGGAAAGAACCTCTCTTCCTCTCGCTTACTGTTTCATGGGATACTAGCAAAGCAAGGAGAGAAAGAAGAGTACTGAAACTGTTAAGCCCTTCCCCAATTAATTCACTTTCTTATACCACTTAAACATGCGTATTTTTCATCCAGAAGTTAAAGATCAGATTCTTTAATATTCATAGTAATGGACAGTTACAGTAATGAGGATGAACATTTGTTGCAACTAATTTTTAAAAATACATGAACTGTATGTTTAAATCGTGGGGCGCTTTTTCTCTCGTGTTTATCACATCATCTCACGTGGAAGCCCAAAGCCTTCCCAAGACGAAAGCAAGAAAACCCCACAAAGTTAATTCTCTTTCCTCAGCTGATAAATTCCTGAGATAAAATACGTTTTACCTTCTCCCCTAATACATGCATGAAAATTCCATTTTCTTCCCTCAGAAAAAGCAGGCCTCAGGTGAGCGTTATTCCCTGCCAGCATTCCTGCACCCCTTGCTGTCCCCTCTCGGAGCTGTGCAGACATCCCTGGCAGTGCCATCGCCCACGGGGCTGCGTGACAGACGACATGTCTGGCAGTGCACATGTCCCCAGGTCTGGCAGGCACAGCTGTCTGATGGGGAACAGCATCTCGTGCTCTGGGAGTATTTTTGTCCCGGATTTCCAGGGGCTGGGGAGTCTCTGGAGGGCTGTGGGTTTTGTCTTCTGTGTTGGGGTTTTTTTTGTTTGTTTTTGTTTTTCAAGCCTATCAGTATTTATTTAGTATAAGCTCTAAATTGCTTGCTTCACCCCCCTCTCCTCCCCTTTTTAGTATGCCTCTAGAGGCAACAAGCCAAAAAAGAATGATCGTTAGCTGTGCAACAATGTCATGCCTTAACATGCTTTTCTGTAATTTACAGTTTAACCAGCAGTCCTGTAGCCTATATTTTCAAATCGGCCTTTCCTCTGCCAAACAAAAAAGAAAAAAAAGAAAGAAATAAAGAAAAAAAGATGAATTTGTACATTTAATTTTTTTTAATTGTAAAATTTGAACTAGTTTTTAATATCTCATCAGGAATTTTATTAGATTTAGCTTTATCAAAATAAAAAAGAGTACAGGAACAAAGATGCTTCTAAATACTTCCCTTACATAATTATATAGGACAAAATTTATAAAAATACTTTGTTCCTATTTTCAAGTGAACAGTCACAGGGTCAGTAAAGAAAAAGAAATTCTAACTTCCTTGTCACTTTAGCTTAAAAGACAGAAGAGCTATTCTGAACTCAATGAGAATCTGAGCAGGGCCACTCCATGAGCTATTACAGCCAGATTCAGAATTAAACACTGCAGAACTCTGTCCACAATTATAATCTCCATTAATTCACATTTCTTGCATTAAAATAAACATGATTTCCCTGTAGGGGAATCTAACACCTTTCATGTGGAAACTTCAGTATTTTGCTAGAGGATGGATCCTTGAAGAGGAGACAATCTCTCAGGGTATCGTGCCTCTTAGCTTTACCCACCTAGTTCAAATTAATTACCTAGACTCCCTCACAGGACATCCAGCAAGCTGCCAGACAAAGAGAATGCTAAAAAAAATCCACTTTTCCTACACTGCAGCCTTGCAGGTCTCCAGGACTGGAAAGCTCCCAAAGCTGGCAGGAGATGCTGCTTCCATGCTGACAAAATATGGCCCGATAATTGAATGAAGGGACCTGCCAGCCAGCTGGTGGCAAGGGAAGCTGTACCATGTGACTCTCTCAGGGCAGCTCGGTGACAGTAAGAGCTGGCCAGAGATGGCCATGCAGCTTAGGAGGAAAGACCTGATTTTGCTAAAATGCTAATGCAATAAAGTCCTCAAGATATACAGAAATTTATAACTCCCCTGCCAAGGTTTATGTATTAAGATTACTTTAACTGATTCTTATTAGTCATAAATTTAATGAGTGACAGGACCCTCAAACTAAAAACCCAGAAAGCTTTACCTTTTGCAGAAAACCTCAACAAAACCAAACAAAACCCCCCCAAAAAGCCCAAACAGAATGAACACCACGTTTTAGCTCCCTACATTTCTCATGGCGAGCTGTCAGCTCTGTTCAGGCATTGAGAGTCACCCCAAGACAAGGTAATGGCTCTCTTCTTAACACTGTTCCATGACAAGAAAATTGTATTTGCACACATAATTAGGGAAGATGAAACAAGGTTTCTGATAGTCTCAACACGCAGCAAAGCGTGACAAGATACAAATTCTCCGTAGGAAAGCAGCTGTCTGAACTGCTCTCTCCTTATTGATACATTTGAAACAAATACAAGGAAGCACCAGCCTCAAACTACGCCGAGCAAGAATAAAACTGCTTGTTACTTGCTTCTCAGAACAGCATTTTGCTTGAAGCCTTGAACACAAGGCTTCTCTTGGGTTTACGGGCATCACGTCATGATCTCACCGGCGCAGTCTGTTTCTGGTGATGTCAGTGTCTTTGCAAGTGCTTATTAAGCAGGTTTTATCAATGGATTAAGAAGCAGCTCAGCTGCCAAGAGGAGCAAAATAAATTTTAGATCAAAGCATATAATCAACAGACATAACAGGTGACTAAATACCATCTGTCAGCATCTCGCTCCGTGACACACAAGGGGTACGTGGATAAAAACAACGGTGCAGACGTTATAAACTTCCTCCCCCTTTTTTTTTTGTGAGCAGTATAATCAGCTAGTGTCAGAGTTGAGCATGTGCCAGATAAATTCAGCCAGCCAGGGGCTAATACACAATACAGGCCAGGTTAGGCAAAATTTTCTTTTAAAACATTTGCATTCCTGAACTGAACTTCTCTCAGTACGTGGTCACGCTGACTTTTCTGAAATCCCCCGGTTTAGGCTTGTGCTGAAGGAATTGCCATTCCATCCTAAGTCAGTCAGTTTGATCATTGCAGATGTCAAATTGTTCTCTTTTATTTAAACTAGAGAGAGAAGAGCAATTTAGTATCTTTTCCAAAATAAATAACATGAAAAATAAGTGCAAATTTTCAGGCTTTAGCGGGTAGTAAAGATAAATCACTCAGCACAGATCTGGCACTAAAAAATGCTATAGTTGCATAAAATCTTCTATTTAGCTCATCTTGCAGATTAGAAAAGAAAATGTATTTAAAATGAGAAACAATAACAACTGTGTAAATGTGAGTTTGGACGTTGCCAGAAGCATGAAGAGTTCACTCATTCTCTTACAGCAGGGCATTCCCACACAGGAGAGTTCTCCTATGACGGGTTTCTCAGCAATATCAGCCCTTAAACTCCAGCCTGCACCAGCAGCTCTCTGGACTGGGCAAGACTCCAAGGCAGTTTTATTCCTGAAAGCCCTCAATTTTATCCCTAAGTGGGGGAGCACAGCACTTTTCTAGCCCAAATATGCACTGACTTACAGCCTCCACTCCCTGCTCTCCAGGCCGAGCAGGACACCTCTGAAAACCCTGCTCAGAAGACCTTGCCTTAGGGGATTCTAGAGCATGTTGTGGCATAGATCTAATGGGAAGTCTAGACTCGGGCAACAGTAGGAAAAATCCAACTAACTTCACCCAAGATTGTACTTTATGAGATGCTCAAACAAGAAAATGCAAGTCCAAGTTTACCACAGCAAAATGTTAAAGTCCAAAAAGGAAAACGAAACAAGAAAAAGCAACACTAGCTTGTACTTCCCAGTAAGATCCCTTTTTCCCCCGGGATCTTGTTCAGCCCAAGCTCTCAGCTGTGTAGCTCCATCTGTGAGGGTTTTTCTGAGCCACCTCTGTCTTTTGTGCAAGATGAACCTCTTATCCCTCACCCTCCTCTCCAGCTTGACATCCAAAGCAGGAGCCCTGTTTTGTTGGCATTCCTGTTGCTGTGCTTTGATGACACAGAGGTCTTCGCTGGAAGTGGCTCTGATGATCACACCTCCATCTCCATTCCCATCTCCCACACCCTTCCACTCCACCTGCAGCTAAATGCCTTCTCCCCCTTCTCCTTCCAAAGAATCAGAGTTATTGGTGTCCAGTGCAGTGACACATCCGTGGCTGTCTGGTTAAACTGCTCAAAACAGCTCCAGCTCTGCTCTCTCCCAGTCACAGGGAATGATTCTGCCAGGAATCCCTGCTGGGATTCCCAGCAGAAACACGCTGTCCTGCCCCTCATCTGACATCACACAGCAAGGCTCAATAAAGGCCGCTTCAGACACACGAACTCAAGTGTTCTCTCCCAACCACCTTTCCTCAATTTTCTGCTGTCATTAGAGGCTCTTGGCATTACAGACAAACATGCAAAGTTTCATATTTTTATACGAATGATGTTACAGAGAAGCAGGCACAATTTCGTCAAGGCGCACAAGAGTTTTACCAAAGTATACGTCCAGGTCAAAAAAGACACCTGAGGTTTGAGTGGGAAGGCAAAGATTGAGCTGTTTTTGGTCTGCAGGGGGAAGCTGTCAGAGGATTCAGTTCCCTCTGCTTTAGAGCTTCACTTTGGGCTTTTGAGGGGAGGAAGGAAGACGGTGAAAAGGATGAAGGCAGCAGCAGGTGTTTCATTGTTGTCAGACAAAAAATCGTCATGGAAAAGGCAAAGAGCCTCTTACAAACACCGGCAAAAGCTGAGAACAGAATATTCCCATCAAGATGCAAAGCCACAACAGGAGGACTGGAGGAAGTTTCCTACTCAAATGTGAAAATCTCACTATAATTTTTGTAGCTCAGATTAGTCAAATAAAAAAAATTATATAATCTTTTCCACATGGCTGGTCATTTACTGTGGTTGATACTATAATACATATTATTATCTCAATTAACGTTTTTGGTTTCAATAACCTCGTTGTAGTTTTATTTCCTGAAAAAAAATTTTAATCTTCAGAAATTTGCAACAATTTTACCAATACACCTGCAGGTAAATTTCCAAGATTTTCTCTATAGTGAACAACATATTCTGCTCCTTATAAATACTTCCCCAATCCCCAAGAGTTCCTTTCAAAACAAATTAACCTATTTTCCAAGCTAAAATAGAGTCAAATTGTAAAAGAATACCAAAAGAATTTTAAGTTCTTCAAGCAGTTGGTCTGCTTAAGAAATCTTGATTTCCAAAGGTAGAAAAACTCAAATTTCTGGATCTGGCAATAAATACAGCAAGTCAAGTAATTTGCATTTCTGATGGTCTAGACTAACTTAAGATGATCTATGACATTTTTCACTCCTTATTCACTCAGGCTGCTGATCCACTACAGAAGATTAAGATGTAAAAGTCCAGCCTGCAAATTCAAAGACCAGATTTCATATCCATAATTTAACTCCCACTCTTACAAACCAGCTCTCTACCCCATTCATGAGCACTTTCCACCCCCTCCTCAGGCCTGGAGGATATTTTAAACTTCAAATTAATCCTCTCCTGATCTGGATTAATTGCTGTAGGAGCTTGCAAGTCTTTCTGAACACACTTGGCCAGCTGTTCAGACCCCAACAGTTTCCTTTATTGATTGCTTAAAATTAAAAAGGAATTCCTGTCATGAATTAACCCTTTCCCTACTGAATCACAGTTTTCCCTGCTGCATTAATTCTGTTTGTACACTTCATATAGGTATTGCTAAGGGGACAAGCAGATGTCTGCATCCATGCTGGAGGGCACACTGCATCAAATCAACTGTAAAATGAGGTTTATGTGTATGCAAACTTGGAATTTCAGATGGAAAGAGGCCTTAGTAACACACAGAAGTGTCAAATCTGAGAAATAATCACATTGAAACTGGTTGAAACGCTGAAAGAAGTCAAGATATTTAACATTAGCCATCTTCCTTTGAATCAATATTATTACACCATAGAACTCAAAACTTCAGTTTCTGAAGTGGTTTTATGATTATTTGGGAATACTTACGCTTAATATCTCAAGAGGCCCCATTTGCCCAGTTTATGAAGAGCTAAGAATGTGTGACTGGCCTGTAGGCTCAGGCTGCAGGCACATGTCCTCTCCTGGCTCCAGACCACTCCTGATGCTGGAAAGACTTTGCCTCTTAAGCTTTCCCTCACTGTTCCTCAGTGTTTTAATGGAGATTTTGCTTTCTTCTCCCGCTCTCCAATCACCAGGAGTTACTCTGTAAGAAAAAGCAGCAGGAAATCCCCAAAATTAAGTTTGATGGGTTCTCTTCAAACACACTGAGGTTACTTCTGGGTAAGGGAAGTCTCAGTGATGTTAGACAAAAAACATCTTGTTCAATTAATACCTGTACTTTGTTCAGATATTTCTGAAAATACTTCTTATATGATAAAAAAGGTGTCAGCAATTTGGGGAGAGCAACAGAGCAACTGTGCTGTAGCTTGATCGCTGCCACCCTTAAGGACAAAAGCCACAAGCCACTGGACAAAACCGTGACGATTTCAAACCCAGAGCTGGAGCTGGACTCAACTTCACATCATCACCACCATTCCCGAGGAGCAGTGAGGAGACACAAACAGTGGTAGAGAAAACCACAGAACAGCTCTTTTGTGACATCACAAAAGACCAAGTACACACATTTCCACTTTTCTACAGGCTGCATGAAAACTCTCGCTTTATGAAGGACTTCCAGGAATAAAAACTGCACACACCAATGTATTCATTTCCCAGCTATTCTGAGGTGACACGTTACGACAAGACAAGGATTGTGGTTTGTTTGTTCGTTTTAAAAAAATTACTTTTGTCAGTTCCTGTCTGTAGGTCTCAAGCAGTTATTTTACATTTTTAGGTATCTAATCTTACATTTTCTCTCTTTCAAGTATCATCCCAGGTAAACATCAACTGAGAGTGCCAAACTATCTCAAAAGTATCACAAGGTGCTTCTGCTAAGAATTAGCAATTTTACCACAATGCAATTGCAAAACCACTCCCTTAAAATGACCAAAGTCTCAGAAATTATATTTTAATAGCCTTTTCTTCCATTGCTGTCATGTGTGTTTTATCTGCCTGCCTACTACACATACTGTCTCACCTCCTGCAGTACCCTGGCTCCTGGCCAGCGCATACATAACTATGAAACTCATCATTGTTCAATATTAGAGCATTGTTATTTAATTTTAACAGCAGGCAGCAATGCAAACATTCGCAAAGCAAACCAAGAACAGCTACAAATAAAATCAGAAAATCTCAAAGAGCTGAACTTGCCCGTTCCATTCTAATCACAGAGAAGGCAGTAGCTACAAATAAGTTTTTCACACCAAAGCAGTAACTGTTCAGAAAATCAGATATCCTTGCTATAATCTTAATTTTCTGGAGGCATTGTGGGCATCCCTCTGCTCTCAGGCAATCCTTTTGTACCAGGTGCCAACCACAAGAGAACATGGAGTTCTCAAGCTGGCTGGGGTGAAGACACACAAGTGCTCTTGTCACCATTTTCCCATTTTTCACTCTTTTCTACAATACTCAAAGTAAGACAAAAGTACTCAGTAGGTATGTCATCTTTCTGTGAAAACCTTGTTCTAATTCTCAGAACACTTCCAACTTCCAAGTACCAAAATAAAAAGAAAATCTTGTACAAGAAACATTTCAAATAACCTCGTATGAATAAATATACTAGAAAGGAACATTTTAAGCCAAAACCGTGTTTCTGCAATATAATTGCAAAGCAAAGCCAGCTGATTTTGTCTATTAAAAACATCCCAGCCAGCACACAGAATAACTGCAAGGCACTTACAAGGCTTCTGGGTGATGTAAACATAACTTTTAAAAAATCAAAATAGAGCACACTTTAAAAAAAAAATCAATAATATTATTATAGAAATAAATAATTTCCAAATGCCAACATTTTAAGCAAATGCTCATCTCTGCTGGATTTTCAGAGCTTTTACTGCAAACTGTTGCTTCAAAACCAGAGCGTCTTTGCAAGGTTTGTTTGCCCGGATGGTTCAGTGCCTACAGCTACTCTGTCATGGAACTGTTGCTTTAAATAAAAAATATGCAAGATCTCACATGGCCTTTTTGATCTTGCAAATGTCAGACTTCAGGGCTGTGTGTTTTATCGCCCTACAATTACAATTTATTTGAGGTTTTAATATTACTTATCAGTTAAGCAGCGGAAACCCGATCATAATTACGCTCTCAGCAGTACTATCTCGACATTGTGTGCTCTAACTACTGCTTTCATTGTCTGCAAAACCACAATTCTTCCAAAATTTGTAACATCATCTGCCAGCTTCCTCGACTTGGTAACAACAAACGCACTGGCTCCAAGTGCTTCAAATTCCTGCTTCCATTAAAGCCGTGGAGCGTTCGAAGCACATCTGCATGCTCTCAGCCTAGCCAAGGAATTATAAAAATGTAATGCTTTAAAATGATGTTTTAAGCAGACAACTTTATTCTACAAGGGACCAGAAAGATCTTATTAGGTTTTTTTAAACAAAGTGAGTACACTTTGCTTTTTAGCCTGCAAGTTGCATTGTGTGTATTCCCATTTCAGAACACTTTAACTTTCCAATCTGACTTAGCCCTAGAGAGATGTTAGGCCATAAATCAGAAGACGTTGTCCAAAAAGAAACACAACAGAGAAGAGTGTGTCCAGTGTTCTTGGCAGTGCTGACCCTGAGGACACTCACTGCAGAGTTACCCCAGGATCCTGTTTGGCTGCTGCCCTTTCTCACCCACAAACACAAAATTTATTCCTTTCATAGTTAAAAGGACTGAAAACCTGAGGCTAAACATTATTGTTATTTGACCTCTCACACAATTTCCCCAATGAACTCACAAGGAAACAAAACTTTCCCCACAATTCGGTGTGAAAAAAACCATAAGGAAGCTTTGATTTTCTTCTTCCTGTGCAAAACAAAAGAGTTACATTTCCAGAAGCACCAGTGGTACACACAGGATCACCACTGAGGACAGAATAAGTCAAATAAATCTCTTTACTATGACGATTAAGACATAGGATTGGGCTATCCTGGCTGAGACACATTGCTCCCTACTGGCAGCACTAAAGGGAAAGGGCTGGGTTCAAGTCCTGTGAACTAGAATTTGTACTTTCTTTCATAGATGATGGGCTTGATTCCTTTGCTCTTACTCACACTGAGCAGTACTCTTATTCTTCCAGGGATTATTTGTAAACCAAGAAGGACAAAGGAATTAGAGTCACTAGATGGCATAGCCACAAAAGACATTTCAAAATGCGAGTTTTCTATGAGTAGATAAATTCAAACACAAGGATTTTTGCCTCAAAGACAGTCCAGACAATAGCTCTGGTAATTATTAATTGTGTCTTTCATGTGGAAGTGAACTCTGAAAACTAAACAGCAATTTAAATGTAAAAATTAAGTATTCCACTCTAGATAAGATCTTACTAGAGGGGGACTGGTTGACTTCTTACTATAATTTTTTTCTGTTTAACAAAGCCAGCCAAACCCTCTTAAGTGCTCCCACTGTTGCTTTTTATAAAAATAAACCAGTCTGTTATCAGCACAGCAATGCTCCCAAGACAAATTACACCACTAATCATCCTACGCCAGGAAAACTTCCTGCTGCAGACGTACAATTAATCAGAGCAGAAGTTCTGCCCAGTCTGAGAGGAAAGGTATTTCACGTGTGGTTACCCTGTGTGGAGCAGCTCTGGCACATACCCACAGGGCTGTTCAGCACCAAAACCAGGAGCATTTGCCTTAACTGAGAGCTCTGTCCCAGATATTTAGCCCTGTTGGAATTGCCCCCCTCTACAGGACATTCACAACAAACCCCTTTGCAGAAAGGAGTAGGAACGAGTGAATTAACAGGGTTTAAAACCCTGATAGGAAACGGGTCTCACATACACAGCAGAATCAGGGGAATAAATGAAAAGGAAAAAAATCTTATTCTCCTTTATATCTTCTTAAGAATTATTTCCTTCCACAATAAATATTTTCTAACAATAGAAGCAACCAAGTTATTTGTGCTTTGGGATGTTTTTTTTTGTTTTATTTCTTAGTAACTTTGACTTGGAATAATCAGCATACACCTTCTGAAAATTCACAGATTTCTGAAGAATACCCAAGGAAATCAAGGAGATTTCATTTTGTCCACTGAGTGATCTCAAACTGTAAAAAAAATACGCAGTTTCTCCAAAGCTGATCCGCTCCCTGGCACTTAGAAAGAAGTAAGCACTCAGGCTCTTCAGTTGCAGTCAAGAAACAAATCACAAAGAATGCAGCAAGCCCAAAACAAACACACATCCTAAGAGCTGAGCACACACACTGACTGCCCAACATACCTTGCAAGCACCATAACAATTCTTATGTTCTGGCGCTGGCACAACACACGGTGCTGTTTCTGTGTGACTGTTGTAACTTGCTCCGCAGCCCTGTGCCAAAACCAGAAACGTGGTAATGACATTGAATAGGTAATTAGTAACTATTAGAGCAGTATACAAACTAGGGCGTAGCCGAGGTGCGAGCATCTGTCTAAGCCACCTGGAGGGATTTGGCTTCCTAACAAAGCACCAGAGATGGTGGTGCCTCTGTAAAAGTTTGTGTAAATCACTCGGACGGGCTATCAAAGGGCGAAACAAACCAGAATGTCATGTTAAATCCTATCACTCCAAAAATGCCAAGTAGGAGAACAATTTTATAGCTTTACTGCCCCTTAGAAAAACACTAACAAAGCCACACACACCAAAACATAACACCATTGTGGATGGGGTTTCAAGGAATATGGGCCTAGAACCTTCTTTTGTTTTTTTTAATGTCAGGGATTTGAGGTACTCCGTAGACTTCTCCAGTTTCAGTTGACACGGGAGGAGTGGGTAAAGTGGTATTTGTGTCCCCATAAAGCACATGAAGCTTTGCTTCCCTAGGCAGCAGCAGCCAGCCCAGCCCCAGAACCATCAATTTTTTTTCACTCCTTGGTACCAGCAGCTGCTGCAGGAATTCCACTTTCTTCCTCCTCCTCAGCAGTAGTGGAATTTTCTTTGCTTCTCCCCAGCTCAAACAGGGAAGAGGTAGAGATGACAAACTTCTGCGAACATAAGATGTTTATATGATATTAGAAGTGATAATTGCCATGTTCCAAGAGGCTTAGTAGAGGATTGGTAATTGATGAATTCATCACTGGTAAAGTCTCATACCAAACATTACCAGAAAAGAAATTTCCAGAGGTTGTTCATACTGGAGAATCTTTCTGTGCTTGAAGAAGGTTTGGGGACACAGTATTGCCCGAGGAGTAATAACAAACCAAAATACATCCATTGTTTCAATCAGATGAAGACAAACCCAGACAGCCCTCGGAGCCTGAAACTTTCCCCTTCCACAAAACTGGATGCCAATTACAGATCCCAGAGCCTGCCCTTGATCCACAGGCACAGCCCTGCGCATCAGAATGAGATCAAGTAAACCAGCAAGTCAGGCCTTCCCAGTTGTAAGTAGGTCTCTGGATCCAAAGGATGCAAAAAAAATCGAGCAGAGAGCTGTATCTGGACAGGGTAGAAGGGAAGGTCGGCCCTGCAGGAGGCAGGGCTGTACAAAGCCTGGCAGGGAGGTCACAGGTTATGGAGCAAAGCTGCGGCACCCACACAGAGAGGTGCCCAGGCTGCAGCCACCACTGCAAAGAGCAACATCAAAAATGCCACTGTATGCACGTATGGAGAGCTGAGGAGGTTGAAAGGGTATGACAACCTGAGCAGGTAAACCCCTGTTCAGAGGTTTGTACTGCAATGACTCATGAACAAACACTCTGAGACAAAGTCAGGACTCATTACCCCATATAAACTTTTTAGCACTACTGTTTCCTGCCCAACAGATTTTAGTGTTTCTTTTGAACTCTCTACAGCCCAGAAGTTATTCTAAAATGTACCTGAACAATCACAGCTCTGCTACAGATCAGCTGCTGGTTTCTCATAAACTGTTTAATTTTCCAGCCCATTTCTTATTTTAATATAGTGCAAGCAATTATTCCAAAGAGGATCTATCTGTCTATCCATTAGCACTTAACACAGCCACATGTCTGTGCTTGCACCTGAGCTACCCCAGCCTGCAGCAACGGGGAGGCCATTTCAATAGAGCAAAGGGAAACACTCCAACACAGTTACTAAGGGCTAGCTCTGAAACACCTCCAGGTCTTCTCAAGGGCACGCAGCACTGGGAACATTAAACAGACCTGAGGGATTTGATATGTGTTCTAAAGATACCAAAGGTATCTGCTTAGCAACTCATACCCAGTAGAAGTAAAATCCTACTGCTTTTAGTTATTTCTAGCTGCCTTCTCGACCTGCTAACTACAGAAAAGGGCAAGAGCACGCTCAAACTGCCCTTACCTGAAGAGCTCTGCTGTGATGCTGTCTCTGCAGTGCCCATACAAATCTGCATTTCTGGCACAGCTAATGCTGTGTGGCCACTGCACAGACAGACACCGGCCCAAATTCCCACCTGGGCTGAAGGAGGAGAAGTTCCTTCTGGCTGTGCACTTGCTTTCCATTGTGCATCAGTCATAATTCTTGGGCCCAGCTGTGAGAGCAAGACAGGGGCTTTACCTGACCTCTGCTGGGGAGTCAAAATGGTCCAGGGCTGGGAAGAACAGTCAGAATGGAGCTGTTGTGTTGTCTGGTTATTGCTTGCACTAAAGAGCCTTTGGTAACAGCAGGGTTAAAGCTTGTGTAGTGTGAGGTGCCTGTTCTAGGCAGGAATTCCACTTCCTGTTCATCCTCCTTGCTCCAGGGGCTCTTGCCCCTCTCTACCATGTAACAGTCTATGCCAGAATTATCAAAGGCAGCTAACAAAGCTCTATTGTATGATAGAACCATGAAAATGTATTGGTAGCACTGCCAAAACTACGGTTGCTGTAAATCTGCTGTGGTTGTTAAATGGTTAATGAGTATCTCTTACACCAGGTTTTCTGATAAAAAGGGTACATAATTAGTGGCAGTAAAATTATTGGCTGCAGAAAAGCATGAGGCAGGTCTTAGGTACTGGCAGGATTTTATACCGAAGAGAAACATCCTTTGCTGTATCAGAACTTAAAACAAGGCAAAAATAGATGCAAAGATTTTTCAAATAATTAAATAATATAAATCAACTCCCGATTTCCAAATAACAGCACCCACTCGTACAGATTATGTACTTATTAAACATAAAACGTGGAAAAGAGGCAGAACACTGTCAGTTTAACAAGAAAGTTTCAGCACTGCTGAGAATGACATTGGTAGCTAAATCCAGCTTGCATCCTACTCCTCACAGGTATGTCCAAGTCCATCAGAACAAACTGATGGCTTCTGAAGATCAGTCTGCATGAGGTACTGCAATGCTGGATAACCATTTAAGCTGCTTGTGGCACCAATTCTAAAATGTTGGTTACTTGTAATGGTTGGAGAGAATTTTACAGAAGTATCTTTAGAAGAATGTCAGGGAAAATGGACTCTCAGAATACCAACAATTCCCAGTTCACTGTGCCTTCCTTATGAGAGTTCCTTCTCTGGTCCAGCTGAGAGAAAAACAGGCAGCACACCCCAGGCTGGGGTGTGCAGGAAGGTGAAGGGATAGTCTGTGCTAGGGAAGCCAGCACGTTGCTTTTATTCTGTGCCAGATCCTCAAGGGCTCCTTTAAAATCCACCAACGGACAAAAAGCTGCAAAAAAGAAGGGGGACATGAGATCACATCAAAAAGCCCCTCTCTCTGCTATCCCCACAGAGGTGTTTTCTCTCTGCCAAATACATTGTCACCCAAGATAACCACACGGCATTAAGTGCACCACAACACCACAGCAAGAAGCAAGGTGTGTGTTTGCTTCACAGACAGCTCCTCTGGCACATTTCATCAGGAGCTACAAAGAGATATCATCAGCTCCAGGTGAAGGATCCCAAAGCCTTGAACTGCAGTCTAAATACCAACTGCTACAAAGCAGTTCTCTGCTCTCTGCAGGTTCCTGTGGGAAAGCAGCGCTGGTCGAGGGGAGGGACTGTTGGAAATGGTTGTTGGAGAGCCCACACGGAAGGCAGTGACCTTGGGTTCACTCTCTCCTAACTAATAGTGCTCAGTAATACTGACTGACCATAAAGGCAGGCAGAGGATCACAGCCAACACTGCTGTTAATGATGATAGGAACTAAATGATAAGCAGGAATATCGTCGAGATCCCCTTGCCCTTGTAAGTGAGGCTCACTTTCGTTGAAAGTTCTGAAGATGCGACTGAATTTTTCTGCAAGGGCATTAATTGTTTACATTCATAGGCGGCTTTTCATCCCAGCATGTTTTACACAGACACACAGCTTTTTTTTTTCCCCACCAGAAGATGACAAAGCAGTACAAAATTATTCTGATTACACAACGTAAGAAGTCAGTAGGCCAGACAGCTTAAGCCAATTTCCCAGGGCTGCACAAAACGCCAGCAGTCAGGATCAGACCATGAGTCCTACTTCTGTTTCCTGCCCTATCTGCAAGGTTTGCTGCCTGTAATATTAATAAGAAATGCCAGTTACAAAACACATTATCCTCTTTGGCAGATGGCAGATGTAGAGGGATCCTTCTCTAACCAGCTGTGATGCAAACAGCAGGTCTATCTGAAACATCTTTCAGTGTTGCTTCAAATGGGCATTCTATTTCTTCAACAGTCCATAATTGTTTGGGAAAACACGATTTCTGAGCACCACGGCAGGTATAAAATGCAATGTGTCAATAGCCTGTTGCTGTGTAAGGCTTAGGGGCGTTTTCCAAAGTCAGGGTGGCTGGGATCCCATATGGCACAGCCTTTGTGAGACACAAAAGCTTCTGCCAAAACACCCTGATCTAATGAACCGCCAGCAGATAAGCTCCAGCACCTATTACAAACCGGGGAGAAAAATAAACTGCGATCCTGTTTTTCCCTAATTGCCCTTAGTTCATGGAGTGAACTAGAAAAAGAAATCCGTGCCAATTCAGCTAACAGTCAGAAACTCCCCTCACACATCGAGACTGTAATGTCAGTTTTTGTGTTATTTCCCATGCTGCAGAGCCGTGACGCACGGAAAACAAATGGTTTAGCACACACAGAGGATAACATGCTTAAACAGTGACAAGTAACATCACGAAGAAGCAGGCTCTCCCTCTTTTCATGTGGCTCTGAGTAAAGCCCAGCAGATTTTCCCTCTTCTTCAACAGCAAAATGTCTCCTTTCTTGCTGCTGCCCACATACTTAAGGAGTGGAATTAGCAGGAGTGAAGGGATTCGGGAGACTTAAGGCCCCTGATGGCTTTGACTCATGCTGTGTGTACAAAAATCCATCCACTGGGGAATACCTTTGCCCTGCTCTGTCTTTATCCTGCCCTCTCCTTCTGTGAGGTTCTTACCACCCCTACTCATTTTCTGTCAGGCAGATTTTAAAATGGCAAAATTACCATTCCTAATTAAACTAATAAGACTAAAATGGAAATGCAGTCAGAGAAGTGTTTCAGAGTAGTGCATTCCTGCCATAAACTTCTGCTCTCTGTGCATTCAGTCTCATCTATTTACCCGGCTGCTTTGTCTCATATATCATTAACAGAACTGTTAATTAGTGTCCCAGGTCTGCAAGCAGTGTGAAGCAATTTTTGTGACTGGTACCTACATCCTGTCTGATGTGTCTCTACTGCTGAGGGTTGCCCAGCCTTGACTCCAGGTAACCGGAGCAAGTTTGCAGAGCTGGTAGATAAAGAACTTTTACGTGAAAATTGTAATCTGAAAGCAACACCCTGCATTGACAGAGGGCCTTTTAAAAAGGCACTTTTCTAAAATGGAATCCAGCCTGCCACACATATTCAAAATGAAAAGGAATGGTTCAGTGGGAACTTCTCCAAGAACAAGACCATGGGTCACAGAAGAACTGAAAAAAGTCCATGAACACAAGTAAGCCACAACATACCAGCTGTCTGCTGTTCCTACTGCACGGGAAACATAAAAATAATTACACCCAAGAGCACAAATTGAGGGGTTTTTTGCAGGTGTCCATGGAACTACTTTATTTGCTATCTCTTCTGGAGTATTTCAAACAGAATGTAAACTTAGGACCGGAATTATAAATTTTGCCTTAAGATTTAGAGGGTACGCACAGCAGTTTTACTGATTGCTCACGCTTTTTCAGAATGTCAAGAATGCATAGCAACACCTACCCTGCAATCTATTCATATCTCCCTGAAAAGATAATTGATTCATGTCTTGGAAAACATTTACAGATTGTAAACTATATGACAGTTGGAAGTTACTAAACACCAGAGCAGATGTGTCCTCCTCAAAGATGTATGACTGCAAATCAGACCTCTCTTGCTTTCCCGTGTCTAACACCGAGCTGAAAAGTGCTTTTGGAGTAAAACACCACATACAACAGCTCCTGTACACACCAGCAGATGACTTACTGTTGACTGAAATGAAACACAATCCAGGTCATACTGATGTTCCATGAACCACCCAAATACAGTGTTTCATACTGGCTTCAAATTTCTCACCTGTCAACTCAATAACTTGAGACGAAGCATAAGTCAATGTGGTCAGTGAAACAAGGAAAGAAATGAGGCAGTTGGGAATGGCATATTGGCCAGAAATTATTTAGATAGGGGAGAAATCAGGGAGATTGGTTTGGCAATGGATGAGGAGCCAGTAGCAAGAGTATGCTCCTGATGATAGGAAGACAGACGGACACAGAGACAGATGAAACGTGGCTCATTATTGCAGGTTCCAGTATTGAATCATAAAAGATGGCCACAATGAAGTGCTCAAGGGTAGGACAACGGTACCAGCTGCAGGCATGTTTCGCAAGCAATTTCAAATTAATACAAATTGAGGCATTTCCTCCAAGCAATACGTACATTCGTAAACAGGCATGTGCCTACACAGTTTCTTTGCTTCTCTACAGCTACAAACAGCAGCACAGTTCAAAAATTCACCTTTCTGGCACGCAAAAAGTTCGTGTTTCAACATGCAGAATTCCAACTTTCAGAAAACAAATTTATGATTAATCTGAAAATACATGCACAAGACATATATCTATATTAAATCAACTATGTTTATATTAGAAAGCTTTACCTTAAAAATTTAATTAAAATGCTGATTTGTAAGGGACTTCCCCTAAATTAGTCAATAGGAATGAAAAACATCCAGAACAGCAGTTCCTGTTCACTTAGACTTCTGATATCATTGCACAGAAGGGGGATGGCTACTCACTACATCAAACTTAATTTTTCCCTCATAACTGATGGTAGAACATGCCTTGGACTTAATGCTTTTCTTTCCCATGTCTATGTGTATTTCACAGAGGCTTTTACCTAAATTACCAAATGATCCAGGCTCATTTACTATTTGTATGTTTGTCATTTTGTTTACAACAAAGCAGAAGACCAGGATGTCTCTTCCTCCGTGATTAGAAAGGAGTGGAATATGTTGAGACTGAGCAGCACATTGAACAACAGGCACACCAGCAAGCTGCCTAATAAACAAGGAGGTTTAAAGCAGCCAGAAATGTTTCTAACATTTTCTCAGCTTCAAAATACGTCCTGTCTGAAGATGTCATGTTTCCAGTTGTCCTTGCTCCGTGCAGGAAGGGCAGCCAGGCGTGGGGGGTGACAGGCAGGGACAGGCAGGCAGGGCAGTGACCTCGCCACCACAGTCCCCACTGCTCAAACAGGGCCAGCAAAGCAGGGCCAGCGATGGGGGCAGAGTTGGGCAGGAGTCCAGCTTGCCTGACAAGGCTGTAGCAGCGAGGCAGGTGCCAGACCAAGCCAGGAATCCAAAGCCCTGGTTCGAATGCAGCTCCTGAGCCAGCAGGCAGAGCTGTAAGGCTGGAGGCTGCAGGTGAGGCTTCTCACAGCTCTGCTCTCACAACCCGAGTGCTTCACAGCAGTCTAACTAAAAGTTCTGTGGCTGTGCCACACCAGAGCTGACCTCAAACACAGGCATCTGAACGCCTGGGGTGGCAAGAAGTGGCTGCAGAGGAGTTGTATATGTACCTCAGGTAACTCTCTGTGACATGAGCAGCACTTTGGGGGACAGGAACAGAAGAGAAGTTGAGATCCACTACGATTTGTTTTTCTTCTGTGATAGACACTCAAAAAAATAAAACCAAAATACAATCACTAACCTGGATTTCATTTACCCTGTGTCCCAAATATCAGACTAATCCACTTCTAGCCCTCTAGCCCTGTACCCTACTCCAAGAAGCTTCTCTCTTTCCTCCCCCTCATCTGTCCTCCCTCCCCAACTTCTTTCAGTTTATGCGGTTTCTGGTTTTGTCGTGAAGTGTAAGAGTGGCAGGGGAAAAAAAAAAAAAGAAAAAAAGAGAACATTTCAGTTTAGTTCTGTTATGTCTGAAATTTTCTTCAAAAAGCCTGGACATGGCACCCAGTGCCACGCTGGTGATGGGTCACAGGTTGGCCTTGATGACTTCACAGGTCTTTCCCAACCTCATTGATTCTGTGATTCTCCAATTTTGTGATTCTGTGATTCTTCAATTTTGAGATTCTGTGACACAATCAAGAATAATGCCCCATCTCTGTACATAAAGAGCACGTACAGAGTTTGCACCATGTGTGCCCCCAACAGAAGAATTTTCTCTCTTCACTAACCCCATCCTCAGTGGTAGCCAGGAAATAATGTTGTTTGAAATGGAATTAAGATGCACATAACATTCATGTAAGGATTTTCCTGCTGGTTCTTTGGCATGATTGAAACTTTTTCCCAAATCAGACTTGTAAATCCAGTGTATTCCTATAGAATCAATAACTTCTGAAATGGGTGCATCTCTTACATATTTATCATTACAGTGTAAAAACCTTGCCTCCTTGCAATGGTACAGCTTGTAAAACTGAGGATGAAATTATATTCTCATTTCTCTTCAAATACCTCACCTTGGCAGAAGTAACTCAGACAGATGTGGAATGGTAAACAGTGAATCAATCCTTAATTCCAGAAAAAGTGCTAGAGCAAAATTATGTATGCATTTGACAAAAAAGAACATAAAATATCATAAACAAAGGAAAATAAATTTAAAATTATTCTTTCTGTTAAAGATTTCAGTTGTTAAAAGATGTTTTAGGGATTTAATGAAAAATCTTCATAATGGGACAAATGAAAAAAAGGAATAATAAAAAAAGAAATTAATATGTAGAACTATGAGGTCAAGAAAAAACATGCTTGAGTGAATATCAATAAAGAGAGAAGATGTAAAGAGCATCAAAAGTTCGATGCTTTTGAATATATTTACTCTCTCTTGATTTACATTGAGAGAAATTAGCATATTTTATTTATTTAAAATATATTTCAAAACAGCGACAGAAAGAAAGCGAGACCAACATTTTTCCTTAAGTTCTCTACAATGCAGTAATTAGTTACAATTGCAGAAATTTACAAAAAGTAACCAAAATTAAAATTTTGATGTTAGATTTCTTAAGTGTTTCTCCTATTTTACCAAGAGTCATTTCTGTGTTTAAAGTACTTCTTTTCAGTTTTAAAATCAGATCCAGCCCCTCCTACTACAAACTTGCTATAGGAGTTCCAGTTGAAATAAACCATTATTAAAGAAAATGAGCTTTAAAACTCCCAGAGTATGAAGAAAGAACACTTTCACTACCTGCAAATACCTTACATTGCAAAAAAAAGTTCCAAGGAAGGTATTAATGCACTTTATTTTAAATAAGGTACAATTCAGTGCCCTTTCACGTGCTGTAATACGATCACACATTTGGCAGATATTGCACAAGATTTCCTAAGTTACTGTAATGTTTCCAGCTGCTGATAGCCAGGATAATTTTATTATTCTGTTGGTTCCACCTGCTGTGCATCAAAAAATGCTGCTGGTTATTCCCAGTCTCATTCAGCTCTCAGGTGCTCAGAAAGGCAGGATAGCAAACAGTATTCTTAGTGAATATTTTCATGTTACAAGTATGTCACACTTGCTTGCAGGACACTTGGAATTACTTCAGAGCCCCAAGGACAAGGTGTCAGAGCTGAGAGACACGAAAACATTGGAGCTTTACCCTGTCTCTAAACATCTTAGATGACAAACGCTGATAAAAATGAAGACATCTATATTCTTATCTTCTATCCCCCTTTCCAAAACAATTATGTTTTCTTTATATACAGTTCTAAAATACTTTTTCTGCCAATGGGCAAGATTTTCTGCTGGCTTCTGTTTAACTTTTGTTTCATCCAATACTTGCTCTTAATATCTACTGCATAAAGTGCATTTGTACCATTGCATGTATTGAGCACAGTAGCTTTACAAATATTCAAAGAATAGATTAAAAACTTACTGAGCTTTATAACAGGGCTTTTTTTAAAAAGCAGATTATACAGAAAGCCTCTCACCAGGGAACCCAGAAGAGGCCCTGTGGTGTTTCCACACCCAGTCAATTAAAGGATTACTACTATTAAAAAACAAGTCTTTCTTTGGGACTATAGATTTAAGCGCATTATCTGAAATTGGTAGGGATCATCTTGGCTTGTAAAATGCCAGTAGGCTTACTGACAGCAGATTCTGAGCTAGGCATCTTGGAGACCAGCACAAAAAGTCTGAGTGGCTTCTGTAATAAAACAAACCAGATCTTATACCAGCTTCTACTAGCACAGAAATGCAATTCCTATACTCTGAGTTTTCTTTTGATAGGATCATTTATCAGCAAACCCCTTCCATTTTCTCTTCAATGACTAAGAACTTGTATCCAAACTGGAAAATAGATATAATTTGTTGTGTCTAAGGCAATTGTTCCCGAAAAAAAACCCATTTATTTGGCTATCAAAACTGTGTGTGCGCCGCACAAAATACATTTATTTTTACAGTTTTGATTTTACACAGATCCAATACTGACAGTAAGTAAATGCCAGCAAGGTGTCCACTGTTTTTATATCACGGAATGTTGGACGTGCTTTGGTAGCTAGAGGCCAACAGGTTGATAAAAATCAATCAGGCATGTTAAGAACAGAGCAAATAACGTGTGTGTATTGCACAGTGTGATTTAAGGCCTTCGTGGCTGTTATCATCCCTGAGGACTGGAAAAAGGCAGAAAACAGGGGAACACATTAGGACAGACTTCTATCTAGAAAACCTGTAACAGATAAATGACAGAGATGGATGCACACACACACACTTCAGGCCCAGCCTCTGCCCTTAGTGACACGAACCCAACCCACAACACCACTTCTGGATTCAGTGTGACTTCTGTGGTTCACGGATTGGCCAACCACAAACCTAAATTGCTATGAAAGATGGTGCAATTTCTGTCTACAGCCACCTCTGGATTAAGTGCTGTTTCAGGGCTCTCACAAACGTAATTTACTTAAGCAGTATTGCAAAAGGTAACAAGTATGGTTGGCATTCGGCCTCTAACTGTCTACCACTCATTATTTCCTCACAAAGGTCAGAACTGAGGCTTTATACCTAAAAACAGCTGCAAGCAACACATTTTTTGGGGGGGGAAAGCTTCAGAGACAGGTTCTACAAGCTTTTTCTGAATGAATGAGTCCCGAACTGCCTCTCGATTTCACCAGCTTGAGCAGAGAGCCTCAGCAATAGGTTGTCCTAAAGATACTGCCATTATATCAAGAAGGTAAGAGGAAAGCAAAACAAAACCTACTAAAATAAAGAGATACACTTCGGGCAAAGAAATCAAGGTTCAAGCATTATTCATGGACATACCTCTCTCTCTCTCTGTTAAATGTGGTTCAGCAGCTGACAGGATCAAAAGTAGCTGTGAGCTGGATGTGCCTGCATTTTGAAAAGAAAAGAAAAAAAAAAGAGCAGATGGATGAAACAAAGTATTTAAGCAGCTTACTTTACAGTAATACTAAATTTTTTCACTTGATGAGCAAATACTGGATTAGTTATGAGTCTTGCCATGGCAGGTGGCACTTATAGTTTTGACTAGCACAGAAAATATATTTAACTATACCTGAAAAGCTCATATAAAATAAAGAAGTCAATTACAAAGGCTGAGACATATTTTGAGCCACCTTAGAAATAATATAACTAAGGAAGTTAAAAAAAATGGGATGCATGCAGGCTCAACATCATTAAAAATTAGAATTATTTGATCAGAAAGGTATTGAATTTATATACAGAGATGAAGTACCTCGATGTTTATTATTATACATAAGTCCTTGTAGAATCTATTTTATCATCCTTTATCCCACAGCAGGGTCCTTCTACTTGTGCTTTTGAAGTCCTTTTATCTTGATTACAGAACATAGAACCACACAGCAAGCTGTTTGCTCCAGAAATACACAATGTTAATGTAAGCTAAAGCAGTTAAAGTTCTTTAGTAAAGCTCACTGAAGAGAAGGGGATATAAGACAAGAGGTGGGATTTAAAATTCTTCCATGACATATATAGTCCTAATACCTTTAATTTTCCTGATCAGCTTCAGACAGAGAAGATCCGAATGACATTCAGGAGAGTTACTGGTCCTGATCATGCTGAACACAGCTGCTCACACAAAATACACAGGATCAAGGATTTCTGTGATGGGAAAATCTCATACCTTCAGTCATGGGGCAATTTTGGAACCTTTTCATCTACAAATCGAAGAGTCATTTACATGATTTATCAATCTGCACAGGCAAAGCTCAGCACTTCAGAAAGCACTACAGTACCACATTATTACCTTCTCCTAACCTAGGCTGAGTTCTAAACCAATGCCTTTGGTTTTGTCAGCCTCAGTTGTGTAGCCACAGTAACAGAGTGGGCCATGAGGATATCCTGCAATACCAGGACATCTGAAGCCCTCTAATCACCACTCAATCTTGTTCCTAACTAGTTCTCTCTGAAGTTTTACATACACAACCTCCTTTTCTTGGTTAAGGAATTGTTTACAGGAATCTGAAAACTTGCCTGTAAAAAAATTAATGAAATAAACTGTAACGACCTCTGTTTGTACAAAATTAACTCAGCAGGTTTTCAGTAGAAAACAGCCTTCAGTCAAGCAATGCAAGAGCTACCTCTGCTCCACCACACGAAACTGTGTGCCATGCACACTAATATCATCTCTGGGACAAAATGGTTTAGTGCTTATGGCCACTTCTGGCTGTTAGAAATCCGGTGAGACGCCTCAGGGGAACAAACACATCTCCCCCAATATCGCTTCAGGCATTCACAGAAACAACGGGGAATGCAATGTCACTACCTAGAAAGTAAGAATGTGTTTATAACTTTATGTTAAACTGACCTACAAGCATTGTTTCCACTGCTTTCATCCGATTTCCTCATGTTCCTGGCAAAAATGCAATCTAAAATGGTTTCTGACTTCTCTACTCCACCCCTGCAAAGTACAGTACTCACTTTATCCGAAAAATTAGCTTATCATTAGATCTGTGGCAAATTCCCTCACAGATGGTCTTTCTTCATCTTTTCAATGCCTTAATTGGATCTTTATTTTGTGGTGATCAAGCCTAATAAAGGTCCATTTCACAAGACATGCTTCTTACAGTTATCACATTGTCTACAAATTTTGTTTTCAAACCCAAATATTCTTCCAGGAATGTTTCTTTGAATATGCTAAATTTATATCCAAACACTTTCTAAAGCAGTTTTGCATACTCTCAGAATACAACAAAAACTCTGCAGGCTGTTAACAGACTGCATTTGTTAGTGATTAAACACATGGCAATGTTTATAGACAGCCTTTATCCCACCTTTTTTATTGCCATGTTTTCCTTAATTTCTACTTTTCATACTAATTCTTCATCCAATACTTATCTGCATATTTAAATTTCAAATTAATTTTTCTCTAGGCCTTTTCACAAGTTAACAGAAACCTACTATAGAACTATATACAGTTCTGACATACAGTAGTTATACACTTGCAAATTAAATGCAGCAAAATTTGCTCTGCCATAGTAGAGATTAATCAAAATCAGTTTCTATGATTATTTTGTCCAGATTAAACAGAAATCTCAACCAAATTTCTTAAGAGAAGTTCAATGCAATTCCCCCTCCAAAATTAAATCAGAAGGGAAAGTTAAGATTGATGCATCTGGGAAACAATTTCCTGAATCATGCAGACATTGGTTAGAAATAGAAATATGTATTTAGGAATCACAGAATCACAGGATGTGTAAGATTGGAAGCAATCACTGTGGGGCATTTGGTCCAATCTTGCTGCACGAGCAGGATGAAAACTAAAACAAACAATTTAGGAAGTTGCCATCATCCTATTTGGGAAATTTACTTCAATACATTGCTAATTTTTGGTAGTACACGTGCTTCTAACAAAACAGTATTTTCTAACAAAAATACTGTTGTTTTCTGTAATCACGTAATCTCCTTCATGATCCCTAGGACACCAGGGCTTCCTTCTCCCAGCTTGCAATGAAGATAGTAGGAAATCTTCCACAGCAATCTAGGGCTACAAACTATTCCTTCCAGAAGCCTCCCATATTATCACTTCCAAAGCTGTGTAACATACTCAATTCTAATAGGATTAACTTGGTATCAACTGTAACATGAACTAATGAACATCTAATGAAGTAGCCAAAAGCCCCTGTGATACATAAGTAGATAATTAGGTAAGTTTCCCTTCCACTTGCTCATCATCCAAATATTTTGCCTCTTACAAAATGGTGAGATTTCACAGGCAAGCAGAAACTGAGGAGAGGGATTCACTAGAAATAAGTGAAATCTGCAAATTATATAAAAATTATATAAGCTGCTTACACTTCTTTGGAAATACTATAAGTTGCCTAGCTTAATCATTGGAGACTTCTAGATCCTTGAAAATATAACCCTAATTCTCTTTCTCAGACGAGATTTTATGCCAGAATCCTCAAAAGGGCTTCAGTATTGTTCCATTCCACGTTGCAATGCCTGACTGTAAGTGTCCTGCAACGTAATGGAAACCAGCACTGGGAGACAGAGGAAATTGCATTGGATGGACTGATATGGATGAGACATTCAGCTGCAGCACTCTCCTGGTAAGTTTTAGTACACGATATTGCAAGGGAGGAGTTTTCCTTAAGGCATATGGCTGCGGTGTATTTAACAAGAGCCATGCTGACTTCAGTGTTGGTTGAATTTAGTGCCTTTTAGTCATAGCCAAGAATTCTCACAAGTTGTGTGAAGCATTATCTCAGGTTAGCACTGTTATTACATAGTCAAACTGCAGCAGAATTTAGAGGTCCCAATTAAGAAGGAATGAAAGGACAATGAAATAGCACTCGGGATTTTCAGTTAATACCACGCATTAAATAGCACAGGGGGAAATTTAAAGCTGCTTGCTGGAGACACTTGAAAGGGCAATAAAGATTGGCACTGCAGATGCCATATAGTCAGCAGAGCAAGCAAATAAGAGATGGTAAGGTGCGGTCTAGAAAGTTAAAGAAAATAATCCACAGTACAAGAGAGGGAACAATAGAACATCAGCATAACAAGACGAAAAATATTTTCAAAGATACACATGTTGCAAGTCAGTATTTGTCGAGACTAGAAAGATGATGACTGGAGCTGTCAAGACATGAAATGATAAGGGCCTGAGTGAGAGTTCTGGTCATGTGAATGGAAAACAAAGGCTGAATCAGACTGAGATTGAGCAGGAAGGAGCAGATGTACTGTGTTAGCGATAGCAGAAAGAGAAAGAAAAATTAAAAGGCAGCGAAGTCTAGGAGGGAATAACGTGTATGATCACGTATGTACTGCCCTGATACGGTGGCATTTAAGGTAACAACATTGTAGATTGAATTCTCATTGGACTGGTAGTTACACCTTCCTAACCAGAAACCTTTGGCAAAGCCAGGCTGAGAATAAAAATGAGGTGCTGCAAGGAGGCTGTGCAGCTGGTGCTGCAGGCACAAGATACCTCCTCAAGTGTTTCCTAAGAAAGTCTTTGATGCCACAGTCCTGCTAGAAATACACTCTTCATATTTTCCTTTTCTTTCTCCAAGTCCTTCCTGTGTTGTTGACAAAAGTACATCCACTATGCTGATGGAGCCTTCCAGTGCTGTATTGCAATCTTCCTCTAGACCGTTCCTGGTACAATGAGCATTAAATCTTTTCAATCAGTTTAAAAAAAAATAAAATTGTGAGGTGTTTTCTTTTTTCTTCAGAAAATAATTTCATATTTTATGCAACTAAATAAAGCTTAATACTTTTATTTAAAAAAAAAAAATATTAGTAGAAGACAACTAACCTGCACTAAATTTTCAAAAGTCTATTATTTCTTCTTTTCTGACTAGAAAACTGTGTGCAGTTCAAAATAGTACTTTAATTCTCGCCCCACTTTAAAATGATTCAGTGTTATCCCATCGATCAACTGTTTCGTAAGAATATGTTAAAATAAGAGGAATGAAAACCTTAATGTAAAAAACACTCACTCCAAAGGCTGTCTGGTCATTAAAGACTATTCTTCTGAAAGGAGAGGTCTTTGGCATTTTTCATTTAAAAAAACCCAAAGAGAAAATCAGTTCAGGGTCATTTGCAAAATCTGACTGAGGCTGAGTGCATTAGGATCCACTTTTCCCCAGATTCTCCTGCATTAAGAAATGTGAAGGTACATCCATGTTTTCTTTGCATCTTTACTGATGATGACCCTAAACTCAAGTTTTGAGATGGCTTTCAGCTATGACATCTTTACAGAAACTGTGCAAGGATTATATTGACTAACGTGACAACGTGCTGGTCTTTGAAAGATTGGTGGGATAAGTTTGGCAACCATGAAGCTTGCTGTTAATGAGAAATTAGAGGTTGTGAAATTTTAAAAGGGATGGTGAGCCCCAAACTGTTATTCATCAGCTACACCAGCTGGACAGGCAGTGGTGAGATAAATTTTTTAAGCAAAAAGCAGTCTGCAGCACATTCTGAGTCAAGAATTCATGGAGTACTTGCCCAATTCAGCTATACAGCAAAGAGAAAATAAAAATAGAAGAAAGAAATACATAAATCCACTCCAGTAGAAACTGACTGGCTCTTTAACCGTGTTATGTTTAAATATTTTCTTCCTGAAATTAATAGCTTTATACTCACCACTTGTAAAAATATAATGCACAAAAGCAAAAGGAAAAAGGCATGACTCAAACTAGCCAGGATTATTTTACACAAATGTATCTGATTTTAAAAAAAGAAATCTGAGTTTTGTTGATTGCTCAAAATTTTGAACAAAAATAAAATCAAAATTTCAACCTGCCAAACACTGTGAGGGTGGGAATTTAGAAGTCACAGCATAAAATTGAGCTACGGGCAGTAGCTGCCGCCACTAAGACACTTTGGTGCTTTACTAGCGGACTAAGCTACTTTTTTTCATTATGAAACACAATAGAATTGACACCATGTTGAACACACAAAATCCCCAGCACTTTCAGCGAATCGCTGGGGGACAGGCTTCCAAGGACTGCAACAATTTCCAGCAGCCTCCTCTTACTGACAGGAACAAGTGTGTAAACCGAGGAGCGGGTCTGATACAATTCAGATACACTGGATGAGAACAGGCATTTAATTTAATCTGCAGACAATTACCGGCAAAGCTGCTTTTGTGCGTTGGGTTTAATTCCTGGGCTGTGAAGTCATGAAATGGTGCTCAGCAGAGCAGAAAGGTGAACGGCATCCTGTTAAGTGAAAGCAAAGAGGCCATTTTACGGATGGCTCCATAAGCTGGCTAAAGCAGGGCCTGTGTCCCGAACAAAGGACACTGATTCCCAGCCACATTCCCTCCCAACCAACCCCAATCACCAGCTGAAAAGTAACTTCACACAAACAATGGTTAAGCCTCTGACTTGTGGCTTGAAGCAATTTCTTTGTCAGACTTTGTCTGTGGACATAATTAGTTGTTTGCCAGGGAATTTCTTGGCACGGCCCATAGCCCAACACTTTTAAAACCAGCATGGATTTCTACCCATTGGGAAAGGGGGTCCAAAATACTCTACTGTCAGAAGCCATTAAATTAAGGATATAATTAATTGGAGAGAAAGCGTTGCTCGAAGGTATCGGGAACCTACTGGAGATGTGCCATTTCTGGGATGCTCACAAGGGAGTTCTACAGAAACAGAAAGAGGAAGTAGAAACGTTAACTACTTATTTGTCCATAACACGCCATTTATCAAGGCTGCTCTAAGCCCTAGATTTGCATAATGTGTGTGGCACTGAGCCATGCCTGGTACCTGGAAAACCTTGGTGACATTCCTTAGCTTGCAGAAACAGGAAAAGGGGCCCCTTGATTGCAATGAGTATGTCTGGATCTGAAGCACATGTCGAGCAGTTCTTTTTTATGTCAGGCTTGTGCACGTATGACCTGAGAATGGGGCAAAACATATGGCAGATATCTCAGGGACATTCGTGATTGAAGTTTTGGGCAGGGCAGAGGGGAGTTTTGGAGTTTTGCCTCAGTGGATGCTGCTGCAGTCCCTGTGCTGGTCTCAGGGGCAGGATGGCAGACCTGTGCTGCTGTGAGGGCTGTGACTGTTCACCTGCTGAGACAAACTTCCCAGAGGAGTCAGCTGGAAACCCACCAGCTCTTGTGGAGTAAGAGCACACCAGAAACTCCAGACTAGCAGCAGAGCCTGCATTTGTCTTTAGAATCCTGTACTTAGCAATCACACCTGCAAACTACTGCGAAACTCAAGATCCCGCACAGGTGATCTGCTGGGTAAATGGGACACGGAATCACAGAATGCATTGGGTTGGAAGGGACATTTAGCAATCCATGGGCAGGGACACCTCCCACCATCCCTGATTGCTCCATCCCCATCCAACTGGCCTTGAACACTTCCAGCGATGAGGCAGCCACAGCTTCTCTGGAGAAACTGTTCCAGTGCCTCACCACCCTCACAGGGAAGAATTTCTTCCTAATACCTCATCTAAACCTTCTCTCTTTCAGCTTAAAGCCATTCCCCCACCTCCTGTCACCTCAGCTCCTGATATCTACGTGTGATGCCAGCTACGCCCATTAACAGTAACCATATCAGCAGCTGACAAATATATTGAAATGAAGAGGGAAAAAAATTGAAAATGCAGAAAATAATAAAACCAGGAACATAAGATATGAACAGATTACAAGCATAAGACATATAGATAATTATTATGGCAAAAAAAAAAAAATTTATTATGATTCATATTTTTAACCTTCTGTAAAAAAAAAAAATCTGGAATAATACCCTTTTAGCTAAATGTTTTAAAATAATTCCATATAACTATTTTTCGGTAAATATTACTAACCAGGAACGTGTGTGCCAATATTCAAGATCTGCATCTGGCAGTAAAGTCAGATGTAAAGGCTGACTAAGAAACTCCTGATTTCACAAATCCAATGAAGAAGTTGCTTTCTACATTTCTCAAGATAAAATCAAAAAAATTGTAAATGCAAACATAGAGCCTTCAGCATAATAGAGTTTCATACAAAATGCTCACATTCACAAAGTATTAAAAGCAATGTAAAACTTCCCTCCAGTCACGAGTTTAGATAGAATTGAACATTCCCAAAGAGTTAAAAAAAAAAATCACGTTATTCTGATTATGACAGATACAATTTTTCAAGATCAAATACAAAAATTACAATGTAAATACTACTTAATCAACTTTTAAAATAAAAATCATCAAAAAGCAAAAGCAAGGTCATTAATTTTTAAATCATATTTGAATAAGTAAAACCAGAGACAAGGAAACATCTTCAGCAGTTTGGAATCCAGCATCCATAAAGTACACAACCCATACTTACAGCAATGATTACATTTGGCTTTTTTTAAAGTAGGTAACACTTGGTATAAAAATGCTAGAGAATCCAGATGAAAAATTAATTATAAAAAATTAATGGAATTATTTAGATCTGTAAAAACATCAAACTCAGAAAAGCTACTTACTGTTTATAGGATAAATATTTTATATATTATGTAGTGCACATACTGCATAATTGAGTTTCAGTTTTTATTTTATTTGTAGCCTTTAAAAATACGCTTAAACATTACAGTAAATATGAACTGTATGATTCATTGGGAATCATCTAAACAACTAAAAAATATTGCAAAACTATTTCCAAGATTTGGCCACCCCCAATCAGATGACGACACAATTTGGTTCTATCATTTTACCCTTAGTTTGAATGCCTGTACTTTCAAAGACGAAGAATTGACTCAAGGAAGTCACCCCAAAATACAGAGAAGAACAACTTGACGGCAGTTATATGAAACTATTGATTCTTCAAATATTGATACGTAGGATTTTCAGAACAAATTGAGTGACTTAGGAGCAAAAATCTCCGCAATTATTGAGGTAAGTTGGATTGGAAAGGTAGAAACTTCCTGTACGATTTCATACAACTCCACAGTACTGTTTCATGCAGCTTAGATGGGAAGTTAAATTCTAACCTTCTGTCTCTGTGTAAAATATAAAGATCACATTTTATTTCAGTTTATCAGTCTGAAAATGGACTCTGCCATCAAGACAGTGAGGCTGGACAAGTTTCTAAGTGCTACCATTTTTTCCCAGTAAAGACAGTGCAAAATTATTCAGCAGTGGAGAAATTAATATACAGTGCTCCAGTACCAATTCCAGACAGATTTCAGCATTCCTACTCAGTGCTTGAGTACAAAAGTAACTCCCCAGCGTTCAGGCAGACAGAGGCCAAAATAAGACATACTGCTGGTAAACAGCTAGCATAAGTATTAATCACAGAAACAACATGATTAAAACCAAAAAGATTTAGCATCTGTCTGTTGCTTACAAAAAGAACAACAGTTCATGGCTTTTAAAAATGGAAATCAACATTTCATTTGCAAGTACTTACATACAGTTCTAAATTGAGCACATTAACCAGATTGCAAAGTCGCAAGTTACTTCTCCAGTGAATAAACAATGGAGTTAGTCAAGCTGCCAATCCTTTTCCCTAAAACAGGAATAGCATATATGAGGCACCACACTCCTTATAAGCTTTCACTTCTCTCCTGCCAGGTTGATTTTCTTATTGTCTGTTGTGTTAACTGGCCTCGTGCAGTGTCCTGGATGGAGCAGCAGCAGAGGAAAGAATGCCAAGGTAGAATTGACCAACCTAAGTTTCACCTTGTTTTCCAAAGAAAAATAAAAAGTGCAACTTAGCAGAATTGGTCCATTTTAGGTTGGCATCTCATCCCATCCATAAGCTCCAGCCCAGAAGAAACTGGTGGATCTGTCCAAAAATGGACAAACACTGCAGAGCAGAGAACACACAAACAGTGAGAGAGGGGAGTCAACAAGACCGGAGAAAGTGGAAACAAAGGCGAAGTGAAGAAGGAAACAGAATGAACTACCTCCCTATACCACTGCAGACCAACAGGATTCTCCATCATGGACTTCACCTCCTCCATGCAAATTAACCTGGGAACTCCAAAAAGCTCTTGGCTTTTTTTTTTCCCCTTTAGTAGCTGGTAAAGCATCGCCACTTTGGCACTACCATTTCCTTTTGTTTCATGACAAACATCACACGATCAGCACCCTTCAAAAGCTCTGTATTTTTGCCTTAACATCCACAAAACCAGAGCTGTCCTAAACCAGCAAACCTCTAAGCAGCTTACCCCTCAAAAATGAATGCATGAATATTGTCTCAAGCAGGAAACAATGCCAGCTTGGAAATCCGAACACCTGATCTCAGCTGGAGAGATGGTGTGGCTGAGCGTATATTGTGAGAGGTAATACTTCAAGGAGGCAGAATTACAGGTAGTCATGAGCAAATGATGACAGAAGGTGCAGCATCCAAGGGTTTTCAAGCTCATTTAAACTCTTAGAAAGTTTTTATCCTTGCAACACTTAATGAATTGGGAGCTGAACAGGGCATCTTGCCTTTGAAAATGCAAGGCTAAGAAATTTCCACAAAATTAAGACCATTTCCCACTTCATGTCAAAAATGCAACACCTCAAGAAGCAGTATATCAAGTTACACATAATCCACAGCTTCAGAAATTCAACTCAAGTAAAACCCAGTAAGCCAAAAAAAAAGAAGCTCTTGGAGGAAACTTTCTAGATACAGTAGACACAGATTCTTTGTTTAGCTACAGAATAATGCAGATATTTCCTAGGACTCCAGGGGAACAAACTATTGTTTTTAGAGGTAGCAGAAATATGTAGGTCGAATTATGATCTTTCTTAAACATGCCAGAAGTTCATAAACAGGGAGATGCAAACATATTGATCCCTAGCAGTAGGACATCTATTTGTTTCCAGGACACAAGAATGAAGAGTCCTATTACAGAAACAGTCTTATCTTCCCAAAGAAGAAAATAATTGACATTTTCACGTGACAACGGAAAACACCAGCTCCTGTCTATTGTCCACTCATTTGAATCAGCTCTTGAGAGTCACTGATGGAAATTCAGGAAGAAAAATCCGCTCTAAATATAACCTGCATTAGGTTTGAAGCAGTATTCAATGTGATCACTGTATTTGAGAAAAAACCCTGTGATTTCCACTCAGTCAAGAAGCCTTTCCAGGCTATTTAGAAGAAGTGACTGAACATTGGCTAGGGATTTGATAGTGACTAGTAACGAAGTTTTTACCCTAGCGGAGAGACCAATGAGTTTTATAATTCATTGTAGTACAAATCTTGAGAATTGTGAAAGAAACAGGGTCTCAGCAAGTTAATTTCTCTAAGCTTTATTAGTTAATGTGGCAATTTACCTGACAAAGGAGAACATGAGAAGGAATGCTTGAGGCAGTTCATATGATTGTAAAATTCCAAACAGGTAATATAAAATATTCCAGATTACAAGCGAAAGTAAATGGAATAAATCTACCATAATTCTTTATAGCTTCAAACATTATTCATTCATTAACCACTTACATTAGAAGAGCATTTTGAATGAGAAGTCATGAACAAAAGGATTTACATAGAGATACCTTTACTTGTATATTACTAAAATTATATTCAGACTGAAGGAGACTAAAAAGCCAAGAGAAACGTGTATCTTTTGTTTTTTTCACTAAAAAAAGTGAAGCAGTATGTAGAACATAAGGCTCTAAAACATTCATCAGATTCAATTCTCAAAATAATGTTTTCAGGGAATTACTGCCTTGGCTTCATCTGTTGATCCAAATCATCCAGCAAGTTCATACTGACAAGTAAAGCTCGTGTTTATTTGCATTTCAAACAGCTGAAAATTAGCTCAAGATGCTATATTTATCTGGATCCTTACATACAGATTTCAGTACAGGGCTATTTTGGCCTTCAGAACACAACTCCCTGTTGTAAATGTTAAACAGGAAGCTGGAAGTTTTGTCAGATGAAATTGCCAAAGAACAGAGTTAATATTAGAAGCACTTTTAAACTTTAGCTTGATGCTTTTGTTAAAGCGAGTTAAGTGAAAATGAATGTGGGCATAGGAATAGTCAGGTTTGGGTTGCCAAGTTCTCGTGCTGAGAACCAGGGGAGGATGTCCTTTCAAAACGTTTGGCTTGCAGATGCAGAAACACAAATTGCACCAGTTTACACTCAGTGCAGGTTTTCAAGATTTGTCTCCCGCACAATAACCCTGTTGGAACAAGCAGCTGGATCCTGAGGCACGGTTCTATAGGAAAATGGGCATCCTGTGCCTGCAGTATCTGAAAGATCCAGATTGTTTCACATCAGAGAGATGCTGGGTTTGTGTCTCACAGCCACAGATGTTCTGTAATGGGGTCGGTACAAAAATACTGTACAACTACATGAGTTTATCACATGAATTTCAACAACAGAGGTCACATAACTCATAAAAAGTCACTTTCTATTAGAGGGATGTAAATCACAATGCTAGCAATATTCGTAGGTGGGAATTATGGCACTCATCTAACTCCAAATTATTAGATGATATCTCATAAAACAGCGAGGCAGTCAGAATTGCTCATACAAATGACATATTACCAGTCCAACGAGCCCACATGACAGGATCCGAACTGACAACTTTGGGGACAGAGATTCTGGGAGATCAAACTGTCTTCCAGCTTGATGAAGAGACAGCTGTTGGGCTGAGACAGCCCCATATGATCTGCAAAGTGTGTATCATACCAAGGATTGCTTTCCTGATCCACAATTTAAAAAAAACCCAATCCTCTCTTAGTTTAGACAGAGGTCAATATAGATTATAGTTCCTAAAACAGCACTTCTGCAATAATATTGGTATTTTTTGCCTGCAAAAGACTGTTTTGCTTTTACTGTGAGTGATTTAAATATCCCCCAAATCCTTCAGCCTACTTAGCTTCTGACTATGACGACATCATTTTAGCCATTTCATTTTGAGGATATATTGAGTCAATTATACTTTATGGATCTCAAGAACTTGCTTAAGCACACTCCTGCCATTTTTTAAACAAACAAAAAAAGGCTCAAATGCAATACTTGTAGATTAATTGTAAAATAAAGTTTATTACAGCAACTTACCTTTAGCATGAATAATTTTTATTGCAGCATAAATACTAGGATTCTTTGATTATATCTTTCTATCTCATTCCCAGTGGAAAAAAAACCCCAGTAGAGCTTTTTCTAGATAAACCCTACAGGAATAAAGCAGAAACTGTACCAAAACAAACAGTGAAGGTCACTGTCACCTCAGTTGTCCTTCACCCACTCATTCTTCTCTTTCCCAAGTCCTGCTCTGGGACTGTCTGACCCCTTCTCTTTATTCAAGCTGCAAACCATTGGGGCAGAAGCTTGACTTTTGTTCTGAAAAAACCCCACTTTATCAACAGCCCAGTTTACCCGAAGTACATTGATTGATTGAAGTCACTCTGAGTGAGTGGCCTTTAAATCAGGTTCTCTACAGAAAATAAAAATAACTGTTGCATTCCATTCCATTCAGGTTTTCAAGAGAAACACTGATTTTAATCTGTTTTGCAGCTAATGTGGCTAATATTTACAATATATATTAAAAATAGGCACTTTGGTTTAGAACATTTTATTCTAAACCTGAAGAAAGGAAAAAAAAACTAACTCCCAAAATAATCAAATGAGAAATCAGACTATGGTTAGGGGGAAAAAAAAGGGGGAAAAAAGCAAAATAAACTAGATTTACAGTAACCTTCAACAGTGAAAATGACAACTCTGTTCCAAGTGGACACTGAATAACCCAGTTAAATGCTGGAGCTCCCCTCACAGTGCTGTTAAAACACAGAAATCTTGTCCTTCGGAAGAGTTCCTTGGTAGCAGAGCAGCAATGAAACACTTACGCAGAAAATACATCATTTCTGAATACCCGAGGAAATTATTTCAGGTGAACATTAAATGACAGCTGCCAGCAAATCTTTTCACGGATGAGTTTTCCCCTCCTCGTTTCACCGCCCAGCACAGATCCCGTGAAAGTCACTACACCTGTGTAGCTCTGCCCTCTCCTGGTGCATCCAACACGAGCAGGAGACGCTGCAAACACACGGAACACATCAATTATTGTGCAGCAACAACAAACCAGCCAGGCAGACCACAGGCTGATTTGCTGGAGGTTACAAGCACTGAACTGTCTCACGATCACTTCTCTGGGTTCTGATCTGTGTTAAGTGTTTATGGATAGAAAGGGATCTTTTCAAGCACAAGATAAATTTGATCATATATTTGCACAATAAAATGCAATTCTGTTTTTGCTATTGGTTTATTTGTAGAAAGATCCCAAATAATGCTTTATCGTATAACTGCTAAATATTTTTCTCTTACTCTGATCTAAGTTTCTCTGTGTAACTGCAATAAATACTTAGACAATGAGAGAGTTTTGAGAGACTCAAAACTCAGATATCTGAGTGGTAAATCCTGATTAGGTGAGTTAAAAATCTGAAGTTTCATTTCATTTGATATTTTCTTTTATCCCAGCACTATGACACTACTTTCCCATGTCCTTTCCTTTAACATACTTCTTGTACACATTTGGTAAACTCCAGGCTTGCTACCCGAAAGTGCAAACATATAAAAATGTTCCTCATGAGTCAAAAACCTTAACAAAATTTGATAAAACTCTCCCTCATGGCTTCTGTGACAGCCTTTCCACCTTCATCACCAGAACCAGAGTGCATGGAAAAGGAAGAATTGCAGATTGTTTTGCGCAGTTGGGTCCTGGGAAGCTCAGAATGTGCTTTAGCAAACAAGGTGAAACTCTTGGATAAGCACTGCTAAGATGCAACCTGCTCTAAGTGTTTTTAGGACATTTATGCAAACTGAACAATGATAAGGGAAACTTGTAAAAATGTTGCAGAATAACAAGAAAGCTCTTACTTTTAAGTTTTTTTTCTGTAAGAAAAAGAAATCCTTATTTTCTGCTCCTGCTCCCCTGAAAGCAACACAACAAAGGGACCATCTTTGGGCCTGGGCCTCTCACAGTGATCTGAGGGTTGCAGCTGAATTCAGAACCTTAACAAGATTTTATGATAAAATAAACATCTAACCCCCCAAAAGTTTGCTTTCCAAACAATAATAGCTAGACTAGTGAAGACAGGTTAGAACAAACATTCTTGCAGGCACCAAAGAACAAATTTCTCCCAATTTGTAATGAAGGTACTCCAGTAAAAGGCTTACAAACAACTAAACAGATGTTCATAGAGGGACTTACCCCAAAGTGTTGCTGGAATTAGGAACTCCAAGACTGAAGAATCCAGGAAAGGATCAGCTCTAATCTCCCATCCCTAATAGGACTATCTTTGTTTTTCTATAAAACACTTTTTGTCTTATCCTTGCCTGAACTGTGCTAGCATAGTCCGTGAAGGAAAACTTTTCTAGAAAATGATTTTTGTCATATAGAGAGGTCAAAGATCTTTTCCAGGCAAATGGCAAAACTACTGCTCCGAGAGGAAAATGTATATTTATACACACAGACTCACAAGCTACTCACAAGTTCTACTGCAGTCAGTAATAGTTGTAGAAGCACTGATGTAACAATGTCATAAAATATTTTTAACCAAATATTTTAACCAAATATTAGGATATTCTAATTTCTTGATAGTAAGTTTATAACTAATTCATTTCCCATTGAAATTCCAAATGGGTGATTTTCTTACTCTGGAGACAGAAGAATTGGTTTGACATATAATTTGAATTTATCATGCCAATTTACAAGATTCCAGAACGATTCCACACTAATTATGCATCTACCAAATATTTTCCTTTTCTAACTTTGTTACCTTGGCAATTAGTGCCTGGAACATTCTGAGTTTCCTGCACTGCTGTTCTTACAGACACACTCACAAAGAGTTTGAACCAAACCGCTCTGTTCCAATAAAAATAAAGTCACAGAAAAAGTGAGAGAACATTCTCATCTCTTTGTAACTGCACTACTAGGAGAAAACTTAGTGATGAAGGGAGCTTAAAACATGTAACCCTTACTTGAAAAAGGCCCAAACATTCCTTGGGAGCAAGCAAGCTCAGACATTCACAGTTCTGAGAACTTTAAACCTGGCAGAGAGAAAATCCTGAGATCCAAGAGATGCCATCTCCTGGCACCTGATTCACCTGGTAAAGTCACAGGTGGATCTGAAATGGGCTGTCAAAATTCTCATCAGCAAACCCTGTTCTTTGTGCTGTTATGCTCCTTTCTAGATGCTTGGTGGCACTTGTGGCATCCTGCCACAACCTCGTCAGGCAGGCTCAGATCCACAAGCCCTGCTCCCTGGGCTCACAGCCGGCCTGACTGTCAGATTGGAAGCATGATCTTGGCATTTGCTCTGCACAATTACTGTTTCACACGTGTATGAAATGGCCACTGGCACCTAAAACATCCCAGACAGGCACACCTTGCCTCACAGTCTGACACCTGAAGGCTACAACAGGTAGGTACCAATGGGGAGTAGCCAGCTCAATCACCACCCCAGAGGTTTTTTTAATCCATTTCTCAGTAATTGTTCATCCATGGACTGGGACAACGTTTCTGCTTGGAAGTGTTTAGATACGTTGTATAATAAAACATTTAGCACCTCTCACGCATTATGTCTGAATATAACTCATGTGCCCATGCACTCCACTGGGATTCGAAACAGTCATTAACATCCATAATTCACTTCGAGGATAAAGACTCTTGTGTCATTGCTATTGTCTGCCTTTCAGGTGAATATATAGAATATGATAGGTGCTTTTTGGTCCATTTCCCACATTAATATACTTTTCCCCATGGCTGTACTATTAAACAACTTGTTGTTTTACAGCATCACCTGCTACTTTACTGTAAAATCAGCTCATGCCTCTACTGGCTTGGAGACTCAGCAAATGTATTACCTCCAGCTAAAAAGAAAACTGCCAGAAAGAAAGGAAAAGGAGGCATTTTCTCCTCTTCAATTAGGAAGATTCTGGTGCTTTTGCTGTATGCACTGAAGCAATAACACTGTATAGGTGGTGACAGAGTCTCAGTCTCTCTCCCTGGCAGAGCCTTGTTTCACCCTTTCTGCAGTTCCAGCCAATGCTCCTATCACTGTACAAAACCTTTTCAGTAGCCAAGATATTCTCTTCCTATTAGAGACTTTTCCCCAGCTTTCTTTTATCACTCCCTCTCACTTCTCTGCCCTCAGCAACTCACTCCCTGTTCTGTCCAGGGAAGATCCATAAATCTCTCTTTGATTCGGAGCTCTTCATCACGGGATACTGTAACAAGTCACAGCTACCTAAGCGTATTCTGCAGAAAAAAACCGCTACTGCTTCAGTCTGAGAAAGCCTCTCAGAAAAAACACTCTTCCTTCCAGCAGTCTTCTCCCATTAAGGATCTCTAACATCTCTTATCTACTCACAGAAGGTGCAGCTCTCTGCACTTAATTTATGGGGAAGAATCTAGGCTTTGACAAGAGGTGAGATCTGAAAGGCAGAAGGGACTTTCTGTCAGTCTTTTTTTTAGAAAGAAAAACAACAATTTGAGATCTGAAATCCTGATGTGGATGTGTCTACACCTGTGCTCTCCAGCAAGTTAATGTTCTTTTCACCTCCATTTGTTCTATCTTTGACAATAAGCAATAGTACACATAGTAATAGTTATGGTCGCTGCTCACTATTTAATCACAGGATAGCTCTGAACCTGCATTGTCTGCTCTAAATCCGCTGCCTTCAAAACTGATTGTAAATCTCAATCAAAATTAAAAGGGAAAGAAAAAAGATCCTCCAGGTTGTCGGGTAAAAACTCATCTTTACAAAAAGTATGACATAGCCATAATTGTGGCAAAGACTCCAACACTTCTTGAGTGAGTGAAAATCAAAAGTTTGCGTTGAAATCCTGAAAACAATCTTTTCGTATCTACAGCCTAATTTGTTCATTTTATGCGTCTTAGAACAAAAAAAAAGAGACATAATCACTTTGCCTTTGGGGGTTAACAGAACCCTTGTGACTACTTGTAACCATGGAAATATGAAGAGCTACTCAGAGCCCAACATCAAACTAACAGAGGTGCGGGGAGACAGAAAATAGATATATGATGAATTTGCTGCACATGAAAGCCCATTGAATCTGTACCAACTGCATTAAACAACACAAAAAACCAAAGTCACAAAGCCTTTTAATTGCTTAAAAGCGTATGGCATTTACCATGGCTTCTCACAGAAAATAAAGGGAAATGCCTTTAAAGGCTTGTTTTTAAAGCACTGAGTGCATCCGAACTAGTTTAAAAGCAGAGACAAATAGGAGGTAAAAATGGTTATGATGTGAATAGGAAGAGTAACAATGTGCATGAAAAGACCAAAAAAGGCCCCTTTGAAGAAGAAGGGTTTTCATGGACTGGGATTATAGTTATGGAGATTATGCAACCAACGGCCAGTGACATCTGAGTTGCCAGCACCGAGCACCACTAAGAATGTTTTCTCATCCTCTGCTGGCAGCCCCGAGTTTAACAGACACAGAAACACCTAAGACAAGCAAATGCTCATCTGATGATTTATTGACACATCTGCCTTATGAGAATAAGGCATGTGCATATTTAACTGCCTTCCCTGTGACAGCCCAAGCCACAAAGAACTGTTCAACCAACCACAACCTGAATCCTCAAACACCGTCATCCTCAAAAAGAGACACCTTTGGAAAAAAAGGAAAACACGTGCATTCCTTGCTGTAATAAGAAAGAAATGACCAACAACAGAAGAAAAATCTTTTCAATAATACATCTCAGCAAATTACATCTACCTGGAAGATAAAATAAAGAATATAACAGAAAAAATCCAACAACATATGTGCACAGTTCATACATTACACAGGTGCAGGATGACTCAGAGAGATAAAATGTGCCAGCACAATCAGATACTCTCTCACCCTTGCAGCTTTGGTACCATCAGACAAACTGTGTGACCACCTTCTTTTCTTTAGCCCACTGATAACTACAGAATCAGAACTGTCCTCCAGGACTAATTGTAGGTCAAGAGTGAGACCTTCTGGGCCGATGTTAGCTGAGCGAAATACACATTTACTGCCTCTCACAGGTATGATTTGCTGGTTCAGCATACCACCATCTATTCTCCGCATTTGCCAGAATTGTTTTTCAGGTCTTCATTAAATTTTAAATTCAGAATCAGGTTAATGCCTTGAAAAATGAAGATACCATCTGGACAACATTTTCTGGCAATTTCTTCGTCATCTTATTTGTACTTCCTGTTTCAGAGCTACCTTGCATACCTTTGCAGATATGCTGTGTTAGGGTACACTCATTACACAAACCCACAGATCATCACAAAATCCAAATGGATTCCATGGGGTTACATGAGGTATACAAAATGCATTTCCAGTGTGCCAAGAGAATCTTGGCTACCCTTCTTATTTCCAATAAGTGTATGATTTCTTTTCTTAGTCATATTTGGGAATTCAATACTCACGAGAAATGCCAAATGCAAGAGGTAGAAATGTCTGAATATAGGCCAAGTAATAGAAGCCTGAGGTTTTTATTAGTGGCAAAATCTTCGTATTGACCAATTAATATAATTATTGATTAACTTACATTATTAATTGTGGCATTTGAGCCTTTTACCCTCTGAATCTCAAGCTAGTACCTAAAATCACAAACAAAAAGATAATGTGAAAAAAGAATTAGGTGTACCACAACAGAACACCAGCAAAAAGAGCAATGATTTTCATTTTTATATTGTATTTCAGTGGACAATCTCGAGAGACTTTAAAAATATTAAAAAGAATGCTATGAAACTTCACGCTGTTTTATGCCATCAACATAATTAAGTATGACAACAGCATAAGGATTATGGAAGCAAACGTAAGGAAACTCAAAATAATTGGCTACCCCAAGCTGCTACTTCCACCTTGGAGTTTGAATTAATTAAAAGATCAAGTGCAAAAGAGCAGTAGAAAACCACATACCTAAAAGGATTACCCTCCTAAGAAGGCAGGAGAGACTTTTAGCACAGCCTTTCTTTCCAAAGAAGGAAGGGAGCTGTAGGTATCACAGCAAGGTTGGGCTCTCTGGCCAAGGAGCCTGCAGGAGGAGTGTGTGAGGAGGCACTGACCAGGATTTTATTTTGTTGGGTGTTGTAAGTTTGTCTGTCATTAAGTTGTTGAGACTCCCCTGTAATCTCACGCATCGCTTCTTGACCTGTGTTTCAAACAGTGGTTCACAGGACATCTGGAGATGACACAAAGCTTATAAACAGGCAACTTCCTGGAAGCACATCCAAGGAAGCAAAGAAGTGGACAGGGAAATAAACACAGTGAGTGCATCCACAGAGTATCTTAAATTTCATTAGCATTATGTGAAAATCATTGAAGTAATACTGGACAAGAAGTGCAACTGCCCACTGGCATTTTTTATTTAAAAATTGCATTGTTTTGGTGGTTAAAATGTGTGGATTAACATATCCTAAAGAAATCTGTAGCACTCAGAGCAAGCCAGAACCATCTGCTTAGACTGTACCACCTGCCCTGCCCTGGGCTCCTGGGGCAGCCTCATGGCCCCTCATTTATCTGGCAACAATGAATGTTTTAGTCATGCTCCCTCCACTCCCTCTGACTCCACGGTCAGGCTGCTGTATCACACTCTGAAGAAACATCAGCAGGACTGGCTCGAGAACAGTATGACTTTATCCAGACCAGTCCTTCTATGCCCTTCTTGTCTCCAAACACATGTTCATAGCGAGTGGATAGGTCCGTGTTAGGATAAACAGTGTAACAGGTCACTTTGATGATCATCTTTTTGCTCATCACACGGAGAACTACTGAGGTTTCTTTTCAGAAGTAAAAAGCAAAACTAATTGCTCACAAAGCACAGAGAAATAATTTATATGAGTAAATAATCATTCTAAAAAGGCCCTTATTTTCATGTTTGTGGTCACATATGGAAACATAAACATCACACTGATATCAAAGAAGTGCAATATACAAGAATAGTTAAAATTTATGCCACTCCCAGTGACATGCACATAATTAATAAGCAGATTCATGAAGTCATGGAGTGGGTGTGGAGAGGGTGGGGCCTGTATCAGATGCAGGAGGGAGTTGTGTAGCTTTGTTTTAAGTTCAAACTGTTTGGGCAACTGCAGGAGAAACGAGTGGTGGATAAAAGCACAGCATGAAGGTGGAGCTGAAGGACTGTGAGTCACATGGTGCAGAACCTCCTGGCCAGCAGTCATGGGGAACAAGTGGAGGGTAAAGTCCCCTCATTTTCCCTTGTTAAATCCCTCCCTTCCAACCCAAGGGATTGTAGCAGCAGTCTGGGTGAGAATACATTTAGTGTGACATGGGTGCTTAAGATTTCAACAAGCAAGGCCAGCTAAACACACAAAACACAGTGGATGCCAGGTTGCTCATGTGGGAAATAAAATGTGCAAAGAAAAGCAGCTTTCCACCTTTCCCAGGCAAGTTTTGCTGCTGAGAAAAGAGTCAAATTACCCTTTCAGCACCTGAACTCATCGGTGGGACACCTTGACACCTCCCAGGTTCAGTTTCCAGTTCACATCCCCCAGAGCACAGCTCCTTGAGCATGAAGGTCAGGCGACTACATCGGGGCCCAAGGGCTGGTGGGGCCAAGGGAGGGTCTAAAAGGTGTGGGATTCAGGGAAAAACACTGCAAGGGAGCTCCACTGCATACTGTGTTCGAGGGTCCAGTGTCTGCCACCCCTCTACAGTGCCTTATTTTGTCCTTTCTCCTCATCAGTCTTTTTCCCAAGCATCTCCAGGAACGGGTAACTTTAGCTTCTGTCAGGACTGTTTTGTCATTTGTTTAGAGCTGAGTGGGATTTAAAATTCACAAAGATGGAAAAGACTTTTCTTTTTGCATGAACAGACAGATGAAGTCCTAGGACTTTATGGCAAGAGGCAAACTACTTGATAATTGCTGGATTTTGGAATTAGGTTGCAACTTGGCACCCATTTCATCCTTCCACGATGTAAATATTTCCAGGTGAATCTAAATCATGCAAGTAGCTCATCTTTGTATAACATTATTAACACAAACCATTTTTTTCTGTTATTTGTGCTTGTTGCTGGGATTTTTCCCCAGCATATGTTACTATGGATTCCTTTTCGTTGCCTTTTGCAGTCACTGAAATGCCACATCCATTTTATGACAAATACATTTGTATATACATTTTCTGATCACATCACCGCAAAGCATCACTTTAATGCTGTTGATACATTGACCATCTTTTAAGACGAAGTAGATAGAAAATATACATAGACAAGACACTGAGATGGCATATGAGTGACTGAGCACAAATATGAGAATAGGTTTTACAGGATTATGTTAAGTATCCTTTAGATTGTAAAGATGTCAGCTAACGTAAAACTCTAATGTACCAGCTGCTGTCCAAATAGATCACAAAATGAAAGTCCTCATGCTGAGCAGGGCTTAAAATAGAGCAGCTGATGAGTAAGACACTCTCTCTTATATAAACTTCACATTTCATGCACTAAGACATTTCATTGTCAGATATTTGTGGGGTTGCTATTTTCCATGAAAAATCTGCAGCAGAACAAAAGCCTCAAATTGTTTTACTTCTCAGGCTCTAGGATTGTTATTTTCATGCCACACAGAAACTCCCTTCTAGTCTGCTTTGTGATTCATGTGTTTGGCTGAATAACTTTCCTGGAACTCAGAACAAGAGGGAAACCTTCCCTAAGTACTTCCTGTCTTTCTGCATGTACTAATAACACGACTGAGTCCTCCCACCTTTCCATTTACAACACTCCAGGCACACCTACTGGTTGATACACTCATAAGCCTCAGAATTAGTCTGCTTTTGCTCTGGTTTTTAAATAGCAGCTTTTTCTCTAGCAACAAAACTGTTTTTTGTCTAACATTAGTATGTACCAAAGCAGTATTAATAGACTGCTTAATTAACAGACAAGGGAGAAGTCACAGCTCAGCACACAACACGGGAGATGCATTGCTCTTTCCCTTTTCCCCGTCTGCAGCCACTCACGGCTTTGCAGGCATCTTAATCTCAAAACCCTGCACAGAAAGATGAAATGTCGAGGGGAAGAACAACCCATGACACGTATTTAACCCTGAGAGCTTGCAGGCCTCTCTCCAGAGGCCTGATGGAACAAGTGTGAAACCAACGCTGAATTTTGACTGTGTAAGAATTAAGCAAGAACCCCAGAATAAGGTCTAGTATAATTACAAGATGAAAAACCAAAAAAATAGAGTCACTGTCCCACTGTCCTGTTACAGCCTGTCAATGTGGAAATCCATCCTCCCACCCAGGATTGTTAAACTCCTATTAGAGTTATCAGCACTATCTAAAAAGAGAATCAAGCCCCTAACTTTTATAGATTGCAAAGCTCCTTTTCAAATTATGTGCCCTAAGCATCATGATTTCCTTGCATTTGGAAAACAAGTGAAATGCTTTGTGTAACTGATATGAAAAACCAACTGGAGGTGCTGAGTGACTCCCCAAACTCTTTAGAAGGACTGCCATGAATTGCTTCAGTCCTAATTGTGGCTTTGCATCTGACTTAATATGTGGGTGTAATCCTGACCAACTCATTAATCTCCAGGCCTGTTTTTCCAATCTGCAAAAGGGAGGATATTATACTTATTGAATTAATACAGTCTGTGGCTGTTAATTAGTTAAAAAAACCCCCACTATTTAAATGGCATTTACAATTCCAGCTATACTTTTCTGTTCAACTGTTTCTGCTTCTTATTTACCCTTTCGAACAAGCAAATCAAGGCTGGTTGAAACTCATTCTCTGTTCATTTCAGCACCAAAAGGAAAACTTTTGGTGTTTAATGGAATATAGAAAATTTCAAGACCCCTACCAAGAAAAGGCAGCAAAACTCTACCCTGAATCTCAGTGTCCTCAGTAAATCTTGAAGAAATACTGTCAGCAATTTCAAGAGTGTCTTTGGCCCAATTCTCTTCTAACCAAATGGCTTCTAGAATTCTTTATTATTTTTTGTGAAGGGAGGCAAGAATCTCACAGCAGCTAACTCTAGATTTATACATGATGTGTAAAAAAAGTAAGCAATAAATATGGTGTTGACTCAAAATTACTCCAAGAATGAATACTGATTTCTTATCAACAAAAATGACAAATATAACTCTAGGAAACATTTTAATAAAATCCTAGGAAAAAAAAAAGAAAAGCTGTTATTTGAAAAGGCTGTAGCCTTTTAGAATTTTCAACTTAATATATTTTACTCACTAAAATTTTCTTAACATATTTAACAGTTTACCATGTCTCCTTCAAGTTCAGACTTCCGGTCTCTGAAATACAAACTCGATTCCGTATATTTTTAATTAAGTAAAAACTCTGAAGTGCTTTAACCTTCATTAAGGTTGAATCCAGATAAAGATAGAAATTCTTTGTCCTGAACCTTCTGTAAAGATTGAAAATATATTGCAAAGAAGTATGTAGAATTTCTTCATTCCCTGGCTTTAGCCTGACTTTCCTCCTCAGGTTCCTTCTTCCTGTTATGCTGCCAGACAGTGGATTGCCAACTCTTGGGAGTTCCTACTGAGTCTCTGAATATTAATTGGTGCTCTCAGAGACCACAGGGCTGAAATCAATGGATTGTATAAGAATCTTCTCTTTTTGCCTGAAACAAGCTTTTAGCCCTTGAAACTATGGTAAAGGCTGGGAGGAAGAAGAATGGGTTTTAAAAAGCTCAGAAGGAAGCAGGCACATGAAAAAGTCAACTTTTCTTGCTTTATATTTATGGGTTTTGATGCACTAATTTGGAAACATTGTGGTAGGAGGTGCAGCCTTTAAAGCAGTAAGTGTTTATACAAACAAAAGCAGAAAAACCTAATATTCCCCTGGCTTAGGTGTTGTAATAACTCCAGAATTTGATGAACCGGGAAAAGAATGAGTCTGCAATAGCTCATTATGATAAAACCTTTATTTTGAAGAGGTCTGAGCTGGCCACGCATGAGTTGTGGCAGACTACAGTAAACAGGTCACCACTGTGAGATTTTTTGCATCAGTCTGCAAACAATCCAAGCCACGGTTTGCAGTTTCTTCTGCCCTCATAACTGGGTTGAAGCAAGGCACCAACTCTGTGTAACAGGGTCAGAAATAAGACTCAGTAATCTTTGGGGTTTTTAATGTATAGACAGAACAAGAAAACCAGATATTTGAATTATTAAGCCTGGATAATTTTCTGTGAGCTTTGACTTCTCCTGCTGTAGGTAAGGTCATAGCTTGTATATCTAGAGACACATGGAGGAAGAGACTGGATAAAAGGGTAAGACAGGTTAATTAATATTGCATGGCTGAAAACCTATAACCAAACAGCAGCTGTTTAAAATGCTCTAAAGCAGCTGGATCCACAGCTAGGTGCTAAAATAGAGATCACATCTTGGGCATATTTTGGAAGACATTAAAAAATAAACACATAAAATTCCATTTCCAAACTACTGCACAAAAATTCACCCTCCAAAGACTCAGAGATGTGGGTCTTCTGTATCTCTAACTGGGGTCATGAATCATGTTTCAGAGAAAACACAACTAAAACATCAAAGGACTAATTTGGCTGGTTACTTCTGAACATCTGTGGGTGTTCCAGAGACATATCAAGACTGCCTGAAGGCAACCTCTGCCCAAAAAAACCAAACAAAAAAAACACTATTAGTTTTTAGGTTGTCACTTGAGAAACTAGATTCCTTTTTCTGCATGGAAATAGTTGTCTAGATTTAAAAACTTGCAGATTCTAAAGTGAAACCACTGACGTGGCCTTATCATACCTTAGGTAGGCTGTGTTTAATGGAGATCCTCTCTGCCACTCTTCTTGACACAAAGTCCAAACTCTAAGACCAGAAAAGTGGTTACTGTAGCATTCAAATGTGAATACAGCAAAGAAAATCAGCTGGGACATGAGCTACTTGTTCCAATATTCTATTAATAAAACACAATTTTCAGTACAATTGCCACACAGCACACCCTCTTCCTGTTTTTAAATTGTAATTCTAAGCCAAAAATGAGTCTAAATTTTGGTGTTTAAGCATGGTGTAACCATTAACATACTAACATAGCTAAGGAGGCAGTTAAAATTCTGCCTAAGACCTAGTTTACCACATTCTTATGAAATTGGAATGAAAATTAATCAGGTGAGAGTTGTCTGGATGAGGAAGTGCTTTTGCTTTTGTGTCAGACACATCAGTGCACGGCACCCCGAGCCGAGCACACAGCTGAGCTGGTCTGCCCAGCGGCTCCCACGATTTGTGGGGTGCTCTGCTTCAAGTGCTCCCTCAAGTACCCTGCGAGGAGAAAATGTTCTACCTTTGGCCAAGCCTCACCTCTCCCGTTTGCCCTTTGCCTATAGAAATGTGTGGGAGAAGGGTGGTGCAAACTTTTTTGGCGCCAGGAGCGGAACTCAGGTCTTGTCAAACTTCAAACTGTCATTTCTTAGCTCTTCACCCTTAAAATTTTAAGGTGTAGGATGCCTGACTCACCTACAGATAGAAATTCCCTGCACTGCCCTGACAATCTATTTCAAGGGGAGTCACAGAAAAGGACTGATATATATCATCATATGGTGAAATTCGGATTTTGATTAACCAGATGCTGTTATTTTCTTTAATATCTCATGAATAGAAACTATGGTATAAAAACAATTCAAAATAATCGTTCTCTGGGAAATCTGACATATGGCCCGCTAAGCTGCTCTCCTACAGAAATAGCTAAAGATCATTACTCTTGGCATCATTCCCTACAACAGGCACTGGGCTCATTGAAACAGACAGTATGTGACTGAGTCCATAAGGAAGATTATTCCCACAGGTGGGTAGAAACAATGAGCCTAACTACAAAGACCGAGTTGAAAGAAGTAGTCAAGGAGACTTCTCCACCTCCAGAACTTCTGTGCACTAAAACAAATCAAAGCAGCACCATTTTGCTGAAAATAAAGGGATGCATTTGCTCCTCTTTCACCATGGTGTGCATTTCCATTCTGCTAATGTAGAATGGAAACTTCATTTAACTTGTTCTGCTGGAGGGTTTCTCCCGAGTAGGAATACCCTGATGTGAACAGAGAGTTTGTATCCAGCAGGGGCCACTTGTTGTCTGAGTTTAGTCCCCATCCAATTAGGTGGGAACGAGCTGCTAATGCTGTCTCGGGCTGAGCCCGCGTCCTGCTATAGTGGATTGGGATAACCACAGCCGCGCCGTGACGCAATCCTGCTGCAATCCACACTTCCCCGGTGATGTTACACTAGGAAACGTAAACCAAACCTCTGGGATGTGGCATCGCAGGGCAGGAAATGTTAAGGCAATTAGGATGTGGCAATGATAATCTGATGCAGCAATCACGCAGTCACGTTTAGCAAATGTTTGCATTTGAAAGCAGCTACGCTGTGATTATGTTCTTACAACACATCCCCTTTACACTGCTGTGTGGATTGTCTAAATTTAGACTAGAACATGGCGCAGTAGATGGCTCCACCACGTTCCATCGCTGGCCTTTTGCAAATGCCGAACAGAGCTGATGATGTGAGCAGGTCGGGCATTGTGTGACCGCGCTGGGAGGCGACGGAACGTGACAGACACTGCGTCAGCACCACACACGTCCCTGCAAGACGAGCGGGAGCCGAGGGCTCAGAGATGCGGTGTGTGACACAACACAGACTCCGTGACAGGGCACCGTGACCCACGCGCACACCCCGCGGGGTGACGTGGGGCTGCCGCGGGGCTCCGCAGCACCGGGAACCTGCGGATGGATGGGCCGAAGGACACAATGGTGGCCCCCTGGCAGGGCGGGCCGAGGGCAAAGCGCCCGTGTGCTGAGGCCCAGAGAAGCTGCCCCTAAAGGTGGATGGGTCATCACACCATGGCACTGGCTCCCTGAGGCACAAGGGCGGTCTCCAGGGCCAGGCCGGGGCCTCGCCGCAGAGGGAAGGGAGGAGACGAGGCCCAGGCACAGCGGCCACGCCGGGGCAGCGCCGCCATGACCTTCACACCTCGGCGCATGACGTCACGGTGGCGACTGACGTCACACCGCAGTGACGCAGCGAAATTAAAATTTT
>VZTA01008037.1:703327-778814 GCA_013398855.1 Mohoua ochrocephala
GGGGTCCCGCGGAGGGCAGGGGCGGTCCCGGGGCTCGGGGGGGGCGTGCCGGGCTGTGCCCCCTCCCCGGTGCGAGTCGCCCCCAGGGACCGGGAGGCTCGGGTGGGTCTCACAGGGGGGTCGGTGCCCCTTCCCCCGCCACGGAGCGGCCCTGTCCGAGCGGGTCCCCGGAGCCTCCGCCGGTCACTCCAGGATCGGGGAGGCCCCGTGTGAAAGCCCAGAACGATGGCGGTACTCGGGAATTCCCTGTTTGTGTCGCACGGCGGCCGGTCCCACCTGCGGGCAGGTGGCAGCCCCACGGCCGGGGGGCTCCTCGCGTCCGCCCGGAGCATCCCGGGCACCCGCCGGGGCTTTTTCCGTGGGGATCCCCCTAATCCCGAGCGGCTTTCCCGGTGCCCTGTCGGACACCTGTGTGCGCCTTTCCCCGTCTCAAGGAGAGGAAGGTTTTCCTTCAGCAGTGAACGTAACACACCGGCAGCGCGAAGGTGGCTTCCCAAGATCAGGATTTTGCGCTTGGGGAGGCAAGGGAATCACTTTGCATTTTTAATTGCTGAGGTTTCTGTTACTCCAGTGCCTCGATTATAACAGTTTTGGGAAGATTTTCGTACTTGAAAAATAACGGTGAAGGAACAAGTGGGTGTGTTTTCTTGCCTTGGAAGCAAATATGCCTACTGGAATTTTAAAGTATTTCCTTAGTATGTGAGGTAGAAAGGGTCAGCCGCAGAGCATGACCGTCTGCTTGAATAATTGTGAATCTAATCTCTTTTCAAAATTCAATCTCTAAGTAGAATTTTTTTTTTCAATTCTGAAACTTCAACGTTCAAAATACTACGGTTCTTTTTTTAACGTGCTTGTATTAAAAGTACCTGTCCTGCCTGTTTATCTTTTCTTTTATCAAAAGGACTTCTTAAACGTGAGTGACCGATAATACACAGGCTGCAGCTAAGTCTGTAAGGGAGGAAAGAAAGGATGTTTGTTCCAATTAAGTATTAATTCTGGCTAACTGTCTCTGTAAATGGTCTTGCAGAAGGCTGAGGTTAAACTCTGCCCTCTTCAGAAGGTATGTTTTGTATCCTCCAGGAATATGCAAATGTAAATAGCTCTTTGAAGCATCAGGAACTACAGACCTCTCTCTGGTTACTCTAAACCACAACTGCTTATTAAGGGGAAAGGCTTTACTCCTCCTGACTTCTGTGGGTTTGTGCTTCTTATGGCCATTCTTGGGTTTTTATGCCTGCTTGTAGAAATTGTGCGTAAAATAATCTACAACCGCAGCGTTTCATTGGGGTTTTGTGCTGTTTTGTCCCATATTCTCTTCCGTGCTGTGCATTTGCATTGTCTGCTTGGATGCCAGCTGTGCCGTGTGGGGCTGTGTAGGCTCCAGCTCTGTAAAAGAAGTTCCTTGGGAGAGTAGGCAAGGAGAGAAGCACCGCACAGAATGTGAGGAAAGCCGTTTGATTTGGGTGTCAGGACGCTCGGGTGGCTGGAGCTGGCGTTCCACAAAGCCAGAGCTGGAATTAGGGCCTGCTGCCATGCCACTGTCACCACGGGCTCCCGAGAGACCTGCTGTGTTTGGGGACCCTTGCTAGGGGTGTATTAGGAAGGTGATGTTCGTAGGGGGACTTCATGGGAGATTTGGTTTTTTCCTTTAAATACCTGCTCTCGAGGATTCTTTTGGGAAAGCAGGAATAAGAGCAGAGAGCATTCCTTGGATTCATTTGGTGGAGCTTAAAGTTGCACACAGTTCTTGGATGCAGTGCAAGACTGATGGCAAAGCTGAGACCTGTGAGAGCTGCAGCCCGTGAGCTGCCGGTGAGCAAGGCAGGCTTTTCCAAGGGAATTGATATCAAGCACGCTGGAAATACCAGGAGACAGGCAGGTTAATTCGTTTACAGGAGTACAGAAGTGCTGTTTTCGTGCTCAAATATAGTATTTTAAGTTGTTTTCAGCATGGGGCCCGTTGCCTGTGTTACACTTTGACAGGAGCTACAGGAAAACCTGAAGGAATCCATTATTGTTAAGTAAAACAAAGTAAATTTGGTGCATCCTGTAGTGACTTTCTATTTCAGTTCTGTAACCTGCATTCTTCTCATTTTTAACCTTTATCATCACTGTTGTCCATAGTTGTGTTTCTAAGAAAGGGCAGAAAAGTAGTAAAAAGCAGCTGCCTGTATCCCCAAATGTTAGGAAGTTCTCTGAAGTTAGCTGTCTTCAACAAAAGCTGCGTAAAGGCATATCATATGCAAATGACTGCAAAGAGAAGCCCAAAATAAATACATATTTTTAATCTTGTGTAGCTTTTTGGTTCCCACTAAGTTTACAGAATGCAATATTTAAGCTTTCTCTGTTTACTTTGATACATTAAACATGTTTTGAAACTTTAATTTTTGGCTGTCATCATATTTTGAGAGCTTCAGCCTGAAATAATTGATTTTGATAAATGCAGTAGCTGACTGGATGATGCCGCCTCAGTTACCAATTTTTGAAATTTGGTTATTGAAAGTTCTGCTGGATCAACCCACAGAAGTTACGGTCTGTGTTTTGGAGGTGCTTGAAGATGTAAATAAGGTGATTTATTTTCATAACCTGGTGAAAGAGCTTTCAGTCTGGGTCTCTCAGTCTCTCTAAGAGTCGCTGTAGATGGATTTTGGGTAGTCAATCGATAATGGGTGAGGCAAAGCAAAGGTGTGCTTTGCCTGTGGGGGGTGTGTGTATATCTGTGTGTGTGTGGTGGTCTTGCACTGCAGTAGGAAATGTGTTCCAGGTTTAGCCAGACCAAGTCCAAGCTGATGCTCAGGTGTTACATGGCTGAAACTCAGGACATTGAAGCAGCAAAATTTTGCGCTTAAAAAATCGGAAGGCTTTTCTTTCTAAGAGTTGGTGTATTGAGTTATTTAGAAAGCCTGTTTAAGTTTTGAGGATTTTTTTGTGTGAGGAAGAACTCTCAGTTGTGATTTTCCAGTTGGTTTTATCTGTATTTAATTGCTTTGGGCATGGTCAGATAACCTGTGGTGTCTATTTAATTGAGTTGCACGTTGAATGGGGTGGATATCGAGGTAACTCACTGCCATTAACTGCATATTGCACCTGCCTTTTTTACCTCAATTTGTTGGAAAAATGCAGTAAGGCTACTTATCCAAGGCCCAGACTTCATCTCCTTGGAAACCTGATCTTTCACCAGATGTTGAGAAATGTAATTTCTTTTTTAATCCATTCTGCAGAAGAACACAGATCAAAACAGCATCTTCAGGCTTTGTTAGTCTGGAATATTCATTAACTAAAAAAACAGTCTGACATTTCAGTCTTTGTCCCAAAGAAGATTGATAGTGTCTGTTGTGTTTGGTATTATTTCAAATTTATTTTAGCTGATGCTCAAGTTCCTGGTTTATAGTTCAATTCAATTCAAGAACTGGATAATAGGTTCGTCATGTGTAAAGTACAGGATTGTTTGAGGACCCAGCCTGCAAGGATTCATCTTTCTTCTCTCTGTTCAGGTCACGCTTTCTCCTTTGCAGCTGCAAAAAGATATTTTTTAGGCAGCACGTTGAGAATTTGTAACCTTTTCAGTCTGCTGCCATTTGAGAAGCTGTTATTCAATGTCTGCTATGTCAGATGCACTTCTGGGTCAGCTGCTGATGTCAGAGCAGCTTGTGACCCCGTGCTGAAGCTGTGCTGGAGTTCAGTAGGTTGGCCTTGTGTAGGAATGGTGCCAGTAGGCTACTTAGCGAGAGATCTCCTTGGCAGGAGTTTAGAGGGGAGAACTAACAAGCCACGTTTCTCGGGGCCCAAGGTGTTGACGTTCTCTGCTGACTTTCAAGAGGCCCATTCAGGAGCCCAAGCAGCTGAGGCGGATGGTTGTAGTTTTTGGGGTTGTTTCAGCAGGGTTTTCCTTGCAGATGTTGGTGGGCTCTGTTTTCCAGAGGTGCAGGGCAGTTTAGGGGCGCCTGGGAAGGGCAGCAAACACATTGCTGAATCCTTAACAGTTCTTCCCTGTGTGGCTGGGATGGAAATCCATCTTCCCATGGGCGGTTGCTGTAGCACTGGGAAGGATGTTTGGTGATTCCTAGGCAGCATCTTTTGGCACCGTGTCTCTGAAATCACTTTCCTAGGGAGGCACTTTGTAGTAATTCTTAGGTGCTCATTCAATTGCAGCCTTTTGCCTTAATTCCTTTCCGTGTCAGCTAAAAATCAGTGAATGGAATCCATGTCTTTTAAAGATTGGATGTATTCTTGATACAGGACTACTCAGAAAACTCTGAAGTTTTTATAATCCATTTGGGATTGATGGAGGTTTTGAAGGGTGAATGAAATAAGGCTACCAGAGAACTCAGAAATTACTGTTATTCTTGATCTCAAGTTCTTTTTATCATGGAAACTTCCTTAAAGTGCCTTTGTCTTTTGTAATTTGCCTAACCAAAAAGGACAGAATCAGAAAGACTGCTAGATACTGCTAAATAATGCTGTACTGCAGAATATTTATCAGGTGAAGTGAGAAGAAAGAGTTACTTCCTTAAAAAAACAGGAGAAAATAAAGCTAATAAACTTTTATTTTAACTTTTCTCCTTTTTTTCTTTTGTAAGCATGTTTTTTCTGTCTTTAAAGCAGTTAGTTTTGTAGTTTCCTTGAACTGGTTTGGTTGGATTTTCTTTTCCTTAACTTGTTATGAATGGATTTCTTTGTTGTCTGTGGATTTTTCTTGGAGCGTTACGAAATTTAGGACTTCTGTTCCAATTTGAAGCAAAATGATCTATTAAAATATCAGAACTTTTATCCTTTATGTTGTGTGTATGCATTGTAGTTGTTAAGAGTGGCAGCAAGTTGGCTTTGGTTTGAGTTCTGCTGATATTTTTATCTTTCACTCAAGGACCTCTGATAATTGTATTTTAAATCTCCATGAGTTTTGGGCCTTCTGCTGCACTTTGGCTACTGGTTTATTAGTTTTCATATAACCTTGTAAAATAATATTTATTTTGCCCATAGATTTGAATAGCCTGGTCGTTTTTCAAGGATAGACTCTGTGGTCCAGAATAGATTGCAGAAAATCAGATGTTTGTTTTGGAGGTTTATGTTTTTTTAACCTTGTCTTGACCGTGTTGGGGTTTCCAGTTTGAGGTTCTAGAATTGTTGACTGAGAAACAGGATGCCTTTTTATACCCCTGTTGCCTTTCCCAAGGTGCCTCGTTGCCAAGGCATTTCATGTAATCTTGGCATTTGCAAATTGGTTTGTTATTGATGAAATTAATTCAATGGGTTAATGGAAAAAAGTCGGTATCAATACTGTGCCCTCAACATACTTAAGAATATTTTTGTGTTATACTCAGGATATGGCCCAAATTCATAAATCCAGAAATTTACTTTTGTGATCTTAGAAGGCTCTCATCCTGGAATTGCTTTTTTTCCTTAGCAATCTGATAAAGCCCCAGAATATTAGGCAAATTTGCTGTCCTAGAATAACATTTTACTGTGGTTTTAATCTATACCAAATTTACTATGGCTTGGAAGTTTCTATTACAAATAGCGTTGTTTTCTTCTTATGTGCATAGAGTTTCTTCTTTTTTTCCTTATTTTAAAATATATTTTCACTGCAATGACCAAACCAGCCTCTGAGTGTTGTAGTTTATTTTAGAAACCTGTCAAGTCAGGTTCAGTGACTTCTTAGAGGGACTTGTCGTATGAAGACATTAGAATTGCTGTAAGTGTGCTGCAATTAAAGAACAATCTGTTCAAAATGTTGTCAAGTGCTTGCTATGCAGTTGGGGTCCAAATTCTGGAAGTACTAGAAGTAATTCATATTTTAGAAATACAAGGCCAGCGATTGACTATTCCTATTTTAAATAGAAAGACAGATATAAGAATTTATGCTAGTTCGGATTTGTGTTGGGATTTTCTGTTTCACTTCCGTTAGAAATTTTAGGACTTTTTATATAAATACATTTTTCTCCATCTGAGACATGTGCAACTTGGTCAGCTTGTCTGGCCAGGAAATAGTCTGAAGAAAGATGGGTATTTCCCTATTACAGCATTTTAAAATCTAGTTCAGTCTGTTTAAGATATCCCAGCTGGCAATAATGAGATCTCAATTACTGTACTTGGCATTATTTGTTGAATGAGGTAATGCCTGTCCTAATTTATCTGACTTGACCATGAGACTCTTCCATAGCAAATGCCTGCTTTATTTTCCTAGCTGGAGTGGCTCTTTATTTGTCTTACTCTATTGCTTTTGTCATTATCAAGAATAAGATGATGAGGCAAAAAAAAAAAACCAACAGAGGAGAAGGGGACTGCAGTCAGCTGTTGGAGAAGCTGTTTGTACATTCCCATTCCTGGTGGAGATTATCAACTCACCATCGTAGAGCAAACTTTAACAATTGGATACAGTTGATGTCGTAGTGCAAGTTTTCTGACTGTGTCCTTTCTGTGTGTGCTCCTCCCGAGAATTCTGGTCTGACTGATGGATTTTTGCAGGTTTTCAAGGAACACGTGGGAAATGCCACTGTTCAGGGCAGGATCATCAGGGCTCTGCTCGGGTACTTTGACAGGACACAGTCCTCTGGCCAAAAAGGATTGCCTGCTTTCGGTGCCCAGCAGTTTGGTCTATAATGAGTCATGAATCCTTTGCATCATCCATGGGCAGCTGGATGAGTTTGGACAGCAGTTTTGATGATCGTTTGAGCTGGGTTGCCATGGACAGTGTAGCCTCCATCAATGCTCCAACTCCTTCCTGGCTAAGAATTTCCATGTGTGTATCCTGTCCCTCTGCTCCATGGCGGCATTTGTGTTTGGGCAAAGATCCAGGCCTGGGGAATCTGCTGGGTCTCAAAGCTAAATATTTGCTCCAGAAGAGTGATTTAAGATTACTGATCCTGTACAACTTGTGGCTTCATAAACATTTCTGCTTTTGTAGGTTAGGAAACAGCACAGCTCACGAACTGAGTAGTGCTGAAGGAGAGGTGGGAGAGGCAGGAAGTGTGAAGAGTGCTGTTTTAAATGTGTTACACTGCAACCTTCATGTGGAAGAAGAGGCTTTGTGACAGAATATTTTTGGATTAAGCTGTGTTGGGTCAATTCTTTCATAAATCTACATAAAAATTTGATGAAAAAATCTGGCTTCGACAGTGAAACCCAGAAGCCAGAAAAATAAGCAACTTTTTACTTTCATCTCTGGAGCTATACAGTGGAGCTTTTCAGTATTTATCGTGCCATTTAAAAAAAATTCTCTTTTATAACAAGAAAGAGTAACTCAGGCAGACCTCTGACTCTTTCCCTCTTCCCCTCACTGGCCCATGTGCCTCTGGGTTTCCAGATGAGCAAATATAGAAGTGTTTCAGATACGCAAATCTCTCAGGAGCTCATTCACCACCGTCACCTGACTTTGCCAGAGCTGAACACTTACGTGTCCAAGTTGTTGTCAAAGTGATAATTTATGTAAAATTGGCAGAGGCGCAGCAATGTCTCCAGTTAAACTTGCCAGGAAGTCTGGAGGAAATGGAATATAGGAAAGAGACTGAGTGGAAGAAGATTTTTTTTTCCAAGACAATACATGGTTTGAACTTCACTAATTGTTCACACTTTTGCTGCCTTCGAGGAGGGGGCCTGTCTGTTTAAAAAAAAAAAAAAAAAAAAAAGTCTTGAATTGCTGCTTAAGAATGATTCTCAAACTTGGCATAGATCTCATCTTGCTGCCAGTTCATTTAAATATTCTGTTTTCTAGAAGCAAAGCTCTCTAAAATCTATCCAGGCTTCCATTTAGAGAAATATTGGCACCGTAGTTTGTTCTTGATGTTCTTATCAAATAGTTGTTCAGGAGAATTGTTCTTGTGTTCAGTGGCATGAAAAACTTTCTAAGACTGTAATGTACCCTTATTAAAAAGATTCACTAAAAATTTTGAACTTTATTTGGAATATAAGTGGAACGTAAGACAAAGTTTAACTCAGCAGGTAACGGGAGAATCCCTGCTTTCTACTTCAAGTGAATTGGCTTATTTTTTTCCTAGAGCATATGAACATTAATAAGGACCAAAGAGTTGCACATCTTGGATAGAAGCAGAACTAAAAAAAAACCAAACCTCTTCCATGTAACAAAACAGTGAGCAAAAAGTACCTATTGGTATCTCATTAGAGACCCAGGTAGTGTTGTAGCATATTGATGATCATTATTCAACATTTTAAGATTTTTAAAGTTCCTTTAAGTGCTTAAATTAGTGTTGGAGAGTTCTGGGTGCTTTTTAGACAAAATGAACATTCCTTTTAGAGCAGGATTTGCTCAGGCAAGTGCCTGAGACTCCATGGATTCATTCATGGTGTGCTGTAACACTTGTGTAATCTACTTCCTTTGGCACACATTTCAGATGCATACTTCTTATTTTTTAAAACAAATATTTGGTCCCTCGTCCGAGTCATCCTCTAGTTTTAGGATATTCCTGTGGTTTGCTAGTTTCCTGTAGCCCCAAACATACTGGAATGGCGGTGTCCCTTGACAAACCTGGAAAAGTACTGCTTTCTGTTATTTGTCAGTGAAACCTGGTTTTCCATTTTTCTGTTGGATTTTGTTTGGTGACTTTGGAAAACCTGGTAACCGGTGTCTTCGCTGGCCTCTGACTCTGTTTACAGACACACACGCTCAAGAATTCACCCTTGGAATTGCCTGTGCGTGGCTTTCTGTCCTTTTGTCTCAGTCCTGCGAGCGCTTTGTTTGCTCTTTTGTGCGTGCGTTGTGTGGCGGTGACGATGTTTTGGAGCGGTGCTGCGTTGGCAACCAGGTCACAGAATAACATTGGTGCAAGTTCTCAGGTTTGCCTGGAGGAGTGGCTGGCAAGTGGAGTTCAAAGACTTTCAGGAAGCAGAAAAAGAAACTTCCCTGCCTTTCCGACACCTGGAAGAATCTTGATGCACTAGCTTAAAGCAGAAATGTTAGGGATAAGTACAGCTAACTTTGATTGCCCTTTCTAGCAAACCTCCTTGCATGTTGTAGTGAAGGATTAGAGTTTTTCACCTCCAAATACAACCCAGCACATCCCCTTTAACTCCTCCCTATGACGGAATTTGGCTGAGTCTTTGTTTGGCAGCAGCGAGTTTCTCTCAATCATGTCGTTCTGTATTTTCCACACATCCTTCCAGAAGTGTCCTCATCACAATCATTTCCACATGCGAGCTTTTCCCTGTTTTCCACCCTTCAGAGGGCTGGTCACTCAGTTCTTGGTGGCTCCTTGTGTCGTTGTGTTCTGCTTTTATCTTCGTAGTTTTCCCATTCCCACTGCTCAGCTGTAGGCATCAGTCATCTCAGTGCAGTAAGGTTTGATGGTTTCGTGTGCCATCCCCACACAGAGCAATGTTTCTTAAACCTAACCTGAGTTACCTTCATCCAGGTTCTTTCTTGACTGTGCTCCCGTGGATTGGAGATGGATTTCACTTGGGTGTTGACAAAACAGCCTTCTAGAAAAGGAGCAAATTTATCCAAAGCAGCAGCTCACAAACAAAATAAATACATTTCAGAGTGTTTCTTGAATGCTTCTGTTACCCTGGAGGCTCTGTAGGATTACTTTTGCTGTAATCTTCCTGTAGGAGTTTACCTGTATGCTCCCACGTTCAGGTGTGTGCTGGCAAGGGAAGTTATATGGACACTCGCTGGTGAGCTCATCAACTCTCCCCTCCATTGTACAGTGCTGGTACCTGTTTGACTTCCTGAACCACCTTACCATCATCTTCTCAGACCTGTAGCTTTTTAACAAAATTACTTCCTTGCAGGATTAGTTTTAATCTATTTTGGATCTCTGAACGGTTCACTGTGGGGTTAGGTAAGCACCAGTGCTGTATGGGAGTACCCAGCTGAATGCTGAAGCCGGGAGGTTAAAAGCTCTTGCAGTTACAAAGGGTTAAAAGGTTAGATTTTCAACTTCTCAGCTAATGAAATAGTGTGAATTCTGTCAATTAGAACTTGCATCTCCCAGAGAGGAGTCTGTGCTGCACTGTAAAATCCACCTAGCCTTGTATTAAATAAACTATCGAACTGATTCATAGTTACTGTGCGTGAGCTGAGCGAGGATTAGTCAATAGCATTGGTTCTGGCAATTTCCACTTGGCTTGCTTGAGAAATACGTGTGCCCTTTCTTACTAGCAGCCAACACTCCTGTTTCTGTATGTCACACTTCCAAGAGGAAGTGACTGAGGGTGGAAGGACTTTATTGACTGGCAGTTCCCAGGGCAGCGTTGGAGAGGTGCACAAAAGAATCTGTGCCTTGGTAAACAAGGATATCAAGCTGGACTCAAAGGTAGGTTGATCTATGTAGGATGTTAATTATGTCATGACTTTAATACTTTCCCGGGCTTGATAAAGTGTGAATAGAAAACTGAAAAGAGTTCAAGGAATGAATTGGTTTGCAAACATAAATTTATGGTGTCAGGTGAATGGAACACAACTAAACTTAGTTAAAGGAGGAAAAAGCAATTCACTGGATTAATCCTTCAGTCAATGAGCTGATAATGTTATCTGGTAGGAAAAAATGAAATGAGGTTTAATAGCGGATAGGTGACTTTGTGAAATTCAGGCTAGAAAAGTTGGAAGTTAGGAACAAGAAGGACTAAGCTTTGGAACAGAAAAGGTGGGAGGCGGGTAATGGATTCTTACAACACATCGGTTCTTGCAGGATATCTTTGTAAAGTAAACTTTGGCCTGAATTACAGCCTATCAGCGTGTCCTATAAAATAGTAGATGAGGTTGCCTCCTGTTGCAGCAGAGGAGAGCAGAACACGATTGTACAAGGGAACAGATATGAATGAATCTGGTATCAGTGTTCAGATAAAACTTGCCTGCTTATCTGTATGATACTGTGTTTGAGTAGAAGGAAGTGGAAGGACATACAGCTTTTACCAGGCTGAGGAGAGAGAGGACCAGAGAGACTTGGAGCAGAGAGGAGGGGACTACAGAGACTCTTGCAGCAAAACAAGTTAAAAGGTTAAAAATACTGCAGGGGGTTCTCTCGTGTTGTTATTCTCTAAAGCGTAGATAAAATGTAATACCCACGAGTTTTGTTCAGCAAAACTAAAAAGCAAAGCAAACCTCACTTTTGGTCTGTAATCTTAACAATTAGAGGGAGCAAAATGTAACACTTCTTTATTTTGAAATAAGAATATCAACTTTTAATACCAGTGATAAGGTGAAAATTCCGAGCACTGGTACTTGAGGGAGAGAAAAGTGGGAGAGAAACCTGAGGAGCTGATACTCATATTTAGGAAAACAAAGATGGAGTGATTTAACATGAAGATAATGAAAGTGCCTTTACATTTGTCAGTTAAGTTACTCAGGGTAAATATTTTGTGTTTAGTCAGTTACTTCAGAATTTATAGAATATAAATGTAAGCTTGTACCTTTAGGGACAGCAAATAAATTCAGTGCATGTGGAAGAGGAGACAGAGCCTTTGAAGACAGTTGAAGGGACTTTAGCAGATATCTTTACAAAGCATTTCAGTGGAGCATCAGATGAGTGACTGAAGAAAACAGACATACAAAACAGGTATGTATTTCTCTATTAAAGTCAGGGCACAATAGTGCATGAGACTGAAGTGAACATTGCAGAAAAACAGGGCTCTGAAAAAAGCCAGAACTCTTTATAGCTATTGTTTAGTACATGATCCTCTGAAATATGTGATTCTTTTCTGTTCTAAGCATGTTTGTCTGGTTGGGTTTTTCCCTGTGTGTAATCAAAGGTCAAAGGTTGGACTTGATGATCTTGGAGGTCTTTTCCAACCTTAATGATTCTATGATCATTAACAGTTTGCCTACTTTAGTGACTCCTTTGGCCTCTTTTAAAAAAGAGAATTGAGAGCTCTACTTAATGAAAGGAAAGATGTGATACTGTGGGAAAGACTTGAGGTGAGTGGGGAAGTGTGTATGGACTGCAGTGCTTGGCAAGGTGAGGCTCGGGACTGCCGTTCTGAGTGTTTGTTTTGGGTGGTTTGTGCCTGCTGACTTTTATGTGGTTCCTTGCTCAGCGCTGCTGTTTCTGGGTGCTGCAGAGGAGTTCAGCTGTTCAAACTGGGTTTGAAATTCCGCTTACGAAAGCAGACACTGAGCATATAAACCTGACTTCCTGTATTAGACTGGGTTTTTTTTCTGATAAGCTAAGCTTTTGCAAACTGCTTTGCTGAACTCGTAATGTGTATTGATTCAGCTCAAATGTTCCACCTGGTGCTGAGTGGTGGTAGGGTGGTAATTGCAGGTGAGTTAACTTAAACCAAAGTTGACCTGGAAAGGTTTATTGAGGATGTTGTATATTTCGCACTTTCCCTATGAGTATTCCATGTATGTCACACTTGTAAATAGAAGTTTCTCTGAGTACTTAGACGTGGAGATAATGTCCTTTTGCTGATACTGAAAGAAGGCAAGAGAGACCACCGTGTGCCATAATGAAGACCCAGTTCCTGCAGAGTCCTGTCTCCAGCAGGGCTGTGAGTTGCTCCTGAGGAAGAGTAGGATTAGGCCCCACGGTTATTTTCGGCTCAGGGACTTCACAGGCCACACGTGATGGTCACCCTCAGCAGAATTCCTTTCTGGGAACTGGTCCTCCCTCTCTGTGCAAACCACATGAGCTTCTAGCCCTCCTGTTACCTGGCAGAGAGTTTCCACAGCCTTCCGCCTCATGGGAAGAGCTGTGTTGCTTTGAGCCTTTCAGCCTTTGTTGAATGTCCCCATGACATTTGATGATTTTGTAGACCTTGGTCCTGCCAGTTTTGTAAGCTGAAGAGGACCAGTTTATTTCATTGTTCCTGTAGCAGAACTCATTGCCTCTCTTGTTCTGCTGAGTGAAAGTAGAAAGTTTTCCATTTTCTAATAAATTTAATTGCTGTGGATTTGTTGGATGATATCCAAGCCATCCTCTGTTCGGGAGCTGTAAATAATTATGAGCATTTGTAAGTGGTAACTAAGGGACTGCATTATTAATATTTGGCACAAGTCTGCTACTTGCAGAAATAAAATCATCTAAACCTACTTAGGCTTTTTTGAGGAGGAATGTGAACTGTCTGGTGATCCTTCCTAGGTCCACTGGGATCAGACTGCGTAGGTCGTGGAATGTTCTCTTTTGGAATAAAACAATGGGTTGGAAAAACTTCTGGTTGCAACTGTTAGTCAGATGTCCCTTTGCTCTGTGTTGCATCCGTTCTTGATTAGGAGAGGAAAGGAGGGTGTTGCGTGGATGGATCTTTGAGTCAAGGACAAGAAATCATTAAAAAAAAAAATCAAGCACGCAGCCTTCAGTTTTATGAAGAGTCCTTTTTTGGGGTGGGTGGCTGTGATTTGTTGTGTTGGGTTTTTTCTGAGCAGGCTTTCTTCCTCAGTTGCCCGTGTTTGGTCTTGGCAGGATTTTTTATCTCTTTTTTTTTTTGTATGGGTGTGTATTACACACTGTTCTTCCCCACTTGCATTTCCATTATTTTTAATTTTTGTAATGGTTGAGATGTCTGCATAGCATAAGGATCCCATTAAGTGAACTGCTGGTGTTCCCTGATCATTCCTCTGCCTTTATAAAGGCTGTCATGATTTGGGAACATGAGTCTTTGTTCCAAATACAGCAGCAATTTTAAAACTTCTTCAGTTTCAGTTGTAATGTAAAAGTACCCATTCAAACTTGACTGATGATTTAAATTAGAAATCATAGATTTAAAAGCCTGTCTGGAAAATGCAGGTCTGAGGCTTGTATCCAGCTGTATCTCCGGCTGCCGAATGTCACAGGTTTGGCAATTTGGTGGTTCTCAACCTCAGCAGGAATGTACAGAGGCACAAAAAAGGATTGTGTTGTATCAGCCATTTCTCCAAAGGGCTGTCCTATTGCTGTAGGCCTTTCTCAAGAAAATAAAGCTCCTACTCCCACTGCAGCAGTGACTGCAGAGTGGATGGAAATCCTCCTCTACGGTGTCTGTATATTCATAACTTGTCATTCACAAAAGAGCAGGGAAAATGTCACAGTGCAGATGTGGATCAGTAGAAAGGTTTCAGCACACTTGTCTTGCTCAAACCAAGGAGTGATTTGCGTGTTGAAAACAAATCCTGTGGGAGTGCTGTCAATATCTTGAAAGTGCAGAAAGGCTGTAACAGGGATATTTTAACCACTTACTGTAGCTGAATGGGACATTTCTTCCTTTCCCCTTTTCTGACACCTCTCCTCCCCTTGCTTTGAGCTGCTTCTGGGTATCATCTGACCTGTCAGCAAGGCAGCTGAGATTTCTAACCCCCCCCAGAAGACTGTGCTTTCTCTCAAGTTATTATTCAGCCTGATGAATTCAACACACTCCACATACAGGCTCTGGGGACTTTATAATAAAGTCTCTCTGCTGGAGTACTGGAAGGGAAATCTGGGGGAAGAGTGACAAGAGAATAAAAAAGGAAGTAAAGCCATCCCTTTGGCACTAAGATGTTCTATCAGCTGTTCTGTGAAACTTTGCTGTGAGGTTTTCAGCCGTATCTCATGCTTATCCCAAACTAGACAAATACAGCTTTCTCCAAGCCCCATACTCTGATGGTTTTCCCCTAAACTATCACTTGATTTGCTCCATCAAGTCTTGCTTTGAATGCAATAATTACAAAGCCTCAAAACCACAACTGTTCAAAATGGTGGCGTTAGCGATGTGCACATTGTAGGGTGTTTGGGGCTCACCTTGAACCTGTGTCACATTGCACAGAAATTCCAGTTTATCCAAGGAAGAGAGAAGGAAGCATAAAAAGTAGCTAGTGCTGTAGTAGAAGCCAAGAGCATTCACTCAAGTGTTCAGTGTATGGTACAATGAGACACGTAACTTTACTTTTAATGTCCTGCTAAAGGACTTCTTTGGCTTGTCACTGTGGTTTCACTGTGGTCCCTCGGAACTGGAGGACGCTGTCCTGCCATCCCGCCTTGTTCCATAGCAGTCCTAAGCACTGCTTTGGCTGGACAGGGAGTTGTCAGCTACAGCAATTCTGCTCCTAATGTGCTGTGTCAATATTAGTGCTGGCCCGGGGGGCCTTGGGAGCTTGCCCTACTTCTCAGTGTTCTCGGTGGCTGCGCTTCCAACTGCTTTATGTGGCTCTCTCCAAAGGGCAGAGTGTGGGATAATGCCCCAGTGTGAGCTGTCATAGCTCAGAGAGGCTGCCTTTCTCAGCCTTAGCAGCAAAAGCCTCCTTTAAAAACCTGGATTCCAGGAATGGGTGGTATTCTTGCCTTTGAAGCATTGACTGACACTGAAAATGACGTGTGTATCTTTTTTTGATGTTTGCTTCTTTACGTGTTTTCCATAAAACAATTTATCAAGTGCTAAATTGTTGCAGTGTCAGGGTTTCACTAGTTTGATTTGGATTTAACTGGCAAATAGTGTGACTTCGGGAAAGGAACCCGCTGAGCTTATTTATGTCAGTGTTCATTGTTGCTCCACCGACAGAGGGACTCCAGGTGCACAGGGAGGTAGCTGCAGCTGTTTATCAGGTGCATGCGTGGGGAGAGGTTTTCTTAAAACTGGGAATTTGTCAATAATTTTAAGTTGTAAGTTTCTGTTTCCGCACAAACTTTATTAACACATGCAGTAGCTATGCCATCATTATATGTTCTCTGGAATTTTCTTTTTTAACAGATTCCTACTTGTACACTTAACAAAAAGCTGTGATGCCCTCCTATCCAAAAACCACTGGTATGGCAGGAGAATAAAAAATAACTTGAGCCTCTAAGATAGTCTGAAGGAAGAAATATGGATGTTCATATGGATGTGATACATTTGTGTTTGACAACTGATTTTGTGTGAAGTCAAAAAGAGCTTTTAAGAAACCAGTGGGGAAAAATGAACCTGCTGGGGATTTGTGTCCTAGAGGAAATGGCAGAGAGGCAGCCAGAGTGAGGAATACCCCAGCTTGGTTCCAGGCAGGGTGAGAGTTTCTTCCTTTTCCCAGGGCTTACTTTAGGATGGAAGGGAAAGTGACAGCCTGTTGGCTTTGCTTTGTCAGGCTGGCAGAGTGCTGAGAGCAGGGGTGGCTTCTTCCAGCCAGAGATGAAATCCAGCAGGACCAGAGGGAATATGCAAAAACTGGAAATGAAAGTATCAGCTATAAATAGAACCACCTGTCTTTGCTCCTTCTTGTGATATTTTTGCTCTCTTGTTCCAATGCTTTGTTCCCTGAAGATATAAAGTTTTTAGCTGTAGTTTGGCAATAGATCTCTGAATGAAAGGTCTCGCACATGCCAAATGTGTTTGGGTTTGTTGTAGTAATAGTGTGACTGGAAAACAGAATCAGCTCTGTGCAGTATCTCTCAAAGTATTTGGACCAGGTGATTCAACTCAAAAGAAAATACAGGGAACTGGGATTTTCACCTTAATAGGTGCACTTCAGAGGCTGAAAGAAGTGTGTAGTGGTTCAATCTATTCAGCTGAAAAATGGCTAACTTCCCATAATGCATGAACTTGAAAAGTCAAGTGAGAAAATATTACTTGGGTAGTGTTACTCGTGCCATGGCTTGAATGTATTGTCTGGTTTGGATGCCTACAATGCTGCAGTAGGAGGAAGGAAGAAAATGAGAACCTGACAAAAGCCCAGAAGGACTTGGTGGCTGGAAGCTGGAGTAACTAATGGAGTACTAAGATAGCGCCGTGCCAGTGAGAAGAGTGAATTGAGTTAAAGCTGGTGCTCACTTGAAGTGTTGAAGTCAGGAGATCCTATTACAAGAGGTATTAAAGTACAAGCAGTAGTTCTGAGCTTGAGGAAGAAGCCCTGGAAGGGGTTCCTTGGTGTGCCAAGTCACTGATCAGACAGAGTGAGTATGAAAGTGGGAGCTGACACAGCTTCTACTTTTGACATAAATGAGGAAGTGTTTTGCTAGGCTGCTGTTTCATTTAAAAGACACGTTTGTTAGAACTTCCGAGAGGATTTTGCCTTCCTGCCACTGAAAGACAACTTTTGAGATTATGAACTACAGGAAGAATATTTGCTGCGTTGTGAGGATCCAGGAGCTTCATTGAGCTGCAGTAAGGAAATTAAATTTGCCCAGATCATATCATAGTCATAATAATACTTACCGTGTACAGTTGGGCTTTATTCATCATCTCTGGGTTAGAAGATGTGCATTTAACAATATGAAACTGACTTGTTCTGTTTGCCTAATTGAAGTCTCTAAGACCTGCATTTGAAACATCTGTCTGCTGTAAACTGGTGCTCATATTTAGGAGTTGGATGAAATCTTGAAACAAAAAGCTGCATCTTTTGGACTGCCAAGTGCAAAAAGGAGGCATTCCCAGCTGTGAGTTACAGAGGCACTGATTGTAAATTCCCCCGTTTGTATAACATGAGTGAGTTAAGTAGCTTACCTACTTGTTATCTTGTGTGCCTCTCCTGCTCCAGAAACGTCAGTCCAGTTTGTGTACAGTCCTCTTACAGAGAAATTTCTAATCTTCTAAAAATTTTGGCTTTGAAGTTGACTCTACAGTGCATCTTATGCTGTTGACAGATCAGAAGTAATGTGTACAACTTGGGAGACTTCACAGACGCACTGCCTCCTCAGTTGAGAAGGTTTTTGTTGTTTTGTGGATTTGGGTGTGCGTTTCTGATCAAAGCATGCTGGAAGTACATAAGCTATTAAAGAAATCAACTTTGATTAGGTTTTTCCTTGAAGCCCGTTAATGCTGGATAATCAATTTACCCACATGGGAGGGTGGATTTTCTTGTCTTTCACACACCCTGCTCTGCCCCCCACCCCCTCCAAATCCCTTGGCTGGCTTAGGGCTGGTGAGCAAGGATTGCATTCAGTGCTTGTGAAACAGTATGTCCCTCACACATTAGAGGCTGGACCTGGCTGGCAAACTCAGGACTTCAGCTAAGTTCATATTGCAGTAATTGAGGGAGTAGATTTCTTTTGTTGTGTCTGGGTTTGTTTCTTTTAACTCTGTCATTACTAAAAGAACAATTGATTTTGATATGAAATGAGCAGATTGAAATAACTGGCGCAAAGGACTTTAAGTTTCTGTTGTCAATTAATTTTAAGTCTTCTTATCCTCCCCAGTCTTGAAAATACAATACCTTGTTTCTTCTCAGAGATACGCAAAATCTTCTGAAGGATTGGAATAAATGAATATTAAATATCACATCCTAACATAGATTTTGTGAACTTACTTTACCAACGTTTAACATTAATGGACCTTATTTTTAATGTTATTTGTTCCGTGACTTATATTACAGAAATTCTGGGGTGCTGTGCTGAACATTTCTGAAGCATAGTTTTAAAGTGTGTTGGCTTGGGTTTCATGGGTTTAAATAATTAAAACGCTTCTGACATTGAGCTCAGTCCTTTTTCTACAAGCAGCTGGATGTCTCAGGATGACTGATTTTTATTCCATTTTATGGAATAATGGCTGTATCCATTTCCAGTGAAATCAGTCTGGATGTTTTAGATCAGCAGGACCTGTTGAATTAAGACCTCCAAAGGCATGAAGGAGTGTGCTGATTGAGAGTGCATCTTTCATTGATAGTTAGACCTGGGTGTAGTTCTTAGTGTAACTTTTCTTACTCTGTGTTGGAGATCAGCTGTTACCTTACAGATGTTGTGTGGCAGCTACATTTGTTTGGTAAAACCCTCCTTAACGTGTCCATGTTGACATTTGAGATGAAATATGAACATGTGTTCCTAGAATATCTGTGGTGATCTCAGTGTGTCTATGAAATGTCATAAGGCACCCAGTAAAACACAGAGTTCACAGAGCTCTGAGGCAGAATTCAGTGGTTCCTGCTCTAAGGGGAGATACCTGAAGTGCTGGTTCAGTCTTATTCTGTGTGCTGGGGCTGAGTTTAGGAATTACTGCAGCACTGAGAGCTCAGTGTCTGGTGATGTGAGGACTTGTTGGTTCCAGTAGCCTGTAGAGAGGCTACAGTTTGTTTCATGTGTAAAGGTTTCATAAATCCCTTCAAACCTGGCCTTCCAAGAGAGGCAGGTCCCTTCTGTTTTCCCTGTGGAAGCAGTTTCTTGAAACCTGAGGAGTGCATGTGCTGGCAGATCGATTATTGAAGCAGGCCAAATTCCTTTGGTAACAGCAGCGTGTTAGTACTGATTTCCAAGAGTGTGCATCACCACCTTTTCACAAGGGCTTGATTAGTTCCCTTGTGATGTTTCCTTTTGATGGCTGCCCAGAATGAAATATGCAAACAGGCCATAAGCTCACTTCAAAGAATAAGAGCTCAAAGAGTCTAATCTTGGCTGACGAGAAGCTTATACTACATCAAGCTTTCAGTAATGGTTGCAAACCAGCGAGCTTTGTTGAAACACTCTTGCAGCTGGGATTCAGTGGGTAGGTAGGGAGGCAGACACTCCTGAGATGTGAGGGTTGATGGAATCTCTTGTGGCTGAGGGTCAGCTGGATAATCAGGATGCTGGTTCTGGTGATGTCTCCAGTGGCTGTTCTGTAGAACTGTAAGCTAGACCTTGAGCTCTATCACTGCAGGTGTATCCCAGGCCCCTGCTAAGGAGGGAAATACTTCATCCATAGCACAGCTGGTCTGAAAAGGTTTGATTCCTGAAAGTGCCATGGGTTGGCTTTGGTTTTGATCCATTTCTCCTTTTCTGCTCTGAAGGTGATCCATAGTTCTAGCAGGAGGGTCTGACCTTGTGACTACACACCCTTGAAACACGTATTTATCTGCTTTACTGAGAGAAGAGCACGAGCTAGGATTTTTGGAGGTTGTTTAATTCCGTTGGGCTCTCTTTCCAGAACCAGCCTGTTTTCTTTTCCTTCCATGCTGTCTGAATCTTTATACTTAGAGCTGCAGACAAATCCAAACCTGGAAGGAGTGTCTGAGACACCACATGAATGTGCTAGCAAGCAGGGGGATCTCTACAGACCAGAGAAAAGGGTCACCAAGAACCTTATAAAAAACCTTAGGAGGTTAGCAAAGGGAAATGCCAAGTCCTACACCTGGAGAGGAAAACCCCCATGTCTGAGTGGAGATTAGGGGCTGAGCAGCTGGAAAACAGCTTCGCAGAAAAGAGTTTGGTGGTTCTTGAGCCAGCAGTGGTGCCCTTGCAGCAAAGGAAGGCCAAGAGCCTTCTGCATTTCATTGGTGCTCGTGCTGCCAGCAGGCTGAGGGAAGTGATCCTTCCCATTTATTGAGCACTGCTGAGACACTTCTGTGTTCTGGGTCTAGTTTTGAGCTCCCCCCTGCAAGAGAAAGTTACTTCAGTTGCCACTGACTCTTGGTTTTGAGGCAACAGAGAAGTCCTTTGTTAAAGTAGCTGGAATTATAGACTGTAGGTACTTTCCCTCATAAACAAGGAGAGATAGGAACCAAGACCTCTCTTGGTCTGCAAGTCTCAGTGTTCTGTGAACAAGATAAAATGCATTGTTCTGTGTCTCCATCACCACTATGGGAGTCTGGAAAGCTGTGAGGGGATGTCATGATCTGACCTGTTCTGCTTTCTCAGAGACTCTGCTGATGAACAGATGGTTTTGCTGTGGGAGCGTACCTGGACAGATTGATCTATTGAGAAACTGCACGTGGAGTTTTTCTTCTGTTTATTGGAGACTTTTTCCCCTCCGTGTCAAAATTGTTTATCTTGTAGCTTTGTGGCTGGTTAAAATTCTTGAGCTGCTTCCCTCCAGCCTGCTACTTTTTCCTTGGGAAGGATGGGGAGCAGCTGTTGGAAGAGGGGGTCTCTCAGGCAGCTGAGGGCTCTGCTTCCACAGAGCAGGGCATCCCCATGCCCTGTTGTGAGGGGCTGGAGGAGCTGCAGGAGGCTGGAGCAGCTCTGGGTGTGTGGTCAGGGTCAAAACATGAGCTGCTGATGTCAGGAGGAGTTCCAAAACTCAGATATGGATCGCAGGCTGCCAGGGGCTGGTGGACATGCTGAGGGCTCAGTGGTAAAAGGGTGACCTCAACAAGCAAACCAGGGTAAAAATCCCTTCTTTGCACCAGAGAGTGTGGTGAGGTGCATCTGCATGTGAGAGGAAGCCACAGGGCTTTTTGTCTTCTGGGAGTGCAGAGTACTTGCAAAGAGTGTTAGGGAGCCATTGAAACCAAACAGTATCGATATTTTGGGAAGGTATGAAGTGTTCTGACAGCTGCTCCTTAAGTACTGAGGGCAGGGGGAACTACCCTGCTTTAGTTCAAAGATCTTCCTGTGATTCCTATGGAGTATTCCATAGTAAAGGTTCTGATGGAGGAACTGCTTGTTACTTGCAGCATTGTGCCCATGGATGCTGGTCTGCATCTTGGAATCATCCCAGGGACGCTTGGAGTCCTCATGCTGCTGAGCTGAAATCTCCCCATGACCGAGCGCGTGTGCCTCGGGAGCCTCCTGCAGCAGCACACTGCTGCTAGGGAAGATAAATAACCTCTTTTTCTGTTTTGTACCAGTTTGTGCTGTGACACTTAACTCCAGCAATGGAGTACTGCTGCGAAGGGAAGTAGATGATTTCCTTTTTGGAGCTGTTTTTGGTTCAGTCATTACCCATAGGGACAATGAGTATCTTTTCAATGACTTCTTCAGGAAACCACACCACGGTTTTCCTCTGTCATTGCGAAATTGTGCTTTTGAGATACGAGACACTCGTGATTCATAAAGTTATGAATTGCATTTCTTTCAGAATAAATCCATGCGTGCATTGGACATAGCTGCCTCTTGCCTGGGGGTAACCAGAACCGATGGGGCTTGTGTAAAGAGGTCCTGACTCCCGGGTGGGTGCTTGGCTCATGGAGTTGACCTACTTTAGCTGTGACCTTGATTTGCTCAGAGGTGTTTGTGTACTCGTGATCAGCTTTGCTGCATGATTAAGCTGGTCACGTGTCATCTCACTTTTTTTTAAGGGACAAACAGTAAGATTTCTTTTTACCGTCTCATTAGCATTGTTAAGGGGAGGATCAGAGAAAGATGGAATGCAAGGAAGGGGAATCCTGACGGAAGTAGTCCCAAATAGGCTGTAGAGACAAACTGTCATGGATACAGTGACAGAATATCATTTGATTCTCCTCTGCAGGAGAATTCAATCAGGAAGTAGACTCCATGGCATTTTTTCAAGTGGGTCCTTAGAGTACTTTGGCAACAGGTTTGGCATCATAAATGGAAGATTTGAACTTTGCCTATATATATGGGTAACTTTCATGTTCCATCTTAGAATTTTTTTTAGGCATTGAACATCCAGCAGATGGAGGCTGAAAAGACAGTAAAATATTCAATTTCTCAGAATTTTAAGAAAGCCTTGTGAAAAAACATTTCTCTGAACTGCTCACTATTTAGTGGGGCATGCTGATTTTTGCTCTGATCATTGAGTTGACATGTTCTTAACTTTAAAACTCATTTCAAGAGACATGCATGGTTCTTAACTCTTGTAATGCTAAATGTAGGACTGTGATTGTTAGAACTGGATGAACATTTGGGACATGGTAGAGAAAGGGCTGACTGAAAAAGAAATTGAGAATTCTGCTCTTGATGTATTTTTTTCTGCTTAAATGGTCAAGACACTTAAAATAGCTGCTTTGAAACTATCAAACATAGGCAGGTATAAAATAGCACAGCTGAATGGATACTTGATTTCAAGATTTTTTCCTATAAAACTGATATGAAATTTTTGTTCAAGACGAACAACAATTTGTTTTTTGCATTACTGCACAGGGACTTGTGCAGTGTTCTGATTCTGAAGCTAAAATACTGACTGTTGCAGGCATTCTTAAAGGGAAGGGATTGGGGTAAACTTACAAACCCTTTTTCTTCCACCCCCTTTTTTCTTTGTTCATTCCAGCTCATCCCAGCCTTCAGTCTGAGCTCATCATAGGTCATGAAATTATCTGAAGCAGTAAAATGTGAGTTCAGCAAGCACCCCGACATAGAAACACACTAAGTTTAGCTATAGCTAATTTCTGCGCGTCAGCTGGGACTGAAGATAAGGGGTTTGGGTCTGAACCAAGCCCAGAGAAATGGCCAGTGACTGGTTTGACTGGTGAATTGAGGTGCAGTAATCTCACACACCACAGTAACACAATCGAGTCTGTAGCTCTTGGGCTGCTTGGGGGAAGAGAGACGAAGCAGACAGCTGGGAAAAGGCTGGCATGGGGAGGCAGGAGGGTCTGACCTACAAATAACGATGGGTATGAATGAAAGCCTTCTAAAACAAATGTGGTTATGGATTCAATGGCATTTCATAATTTGACTTAAATTTGTGCTGATTTAGCTTTGGTCAGTTTTGATGTCAGCTGGCCTCTTGATGTGCCTGTTACCAGTATGTCCACACATCCTCAGAAATGGAGAAGAGGGCGGGTTATTTGGGAAAGGAGCACAGAGAAGTTGTTGGGTGAGATGGGCAATGAGCCCTCAGCAACAGTTTGGATGCTGTGCTTCAGGAACAACACTGATCCTCTGCTCAGAGGTTGGTGGTACTAAGGCCATGACTTGCCTGACCTTACACTGCAGAGCTGCAATCCTGACTGTTAGTACCAAAACAGGACCAGAAAAATTAGATAATTTAAGCTTGTGAAATTCTGAATTCGCTATTCTGGCAGAGCTGAAGAAAGGGATAACAACTAACTTTGGATTTTTATTGGCTAATAACTCAAAACATGTCTACGTAGGTGCTTCAGCAGAATTGGTTACAATGTGATCATGTTGGCAGGATGTTGGTGGTTTGAGTTGTAAACTTCTGAGAGTGTCACGGGAGCTGCTTGTTGTGTGTACTTGGGAAATTCTGCTGTCACAGGTTGGAAAGGCAGTCAGGATGCTCACAGGTGCATCAACCAGAAAACTGTGTGTCCGATAGACTTTGGATGTTTTCTCGCAGGAGGAAAATGTAGAACAGTTTCTAAATCTTCCATAGTAAGTTTTGCTGAAAATCTTGTTTTGTGACAGCAGTGTGGAAGGGAAGGGCATCCACATGTTTATGGTTGGGAGACACATTTGAGGGTGTGAGTTGTAGTATGGGATGTGGATTTTGTATCAAACTTGAAGCCTGCAGAATAAAACCATGTTTAACCCCTGTCCTTCAGAGATGCCAACCGCCGTTACAGTGGAAAACAAAACAGTAAGCCAAGCCCAAACTGATGACCATCCTTAGAGGAAGGCAGTCAGGAGTGAAGGATGAGCCTGTCCTTTGCACCGTGACAGAATTGAACTCATTCTGGCAGTGTCTGCCAGCAAATGGCTCATGGCTGTGATCATTATGCGCACAGGGACTTTATGCAAAGACCAGAGAATGGCAAAAAGGGCCAAAAGGAAGTGGTGCCAAAGAGATTCCTTCTGCCCAAAGCTTGGTCCATTGGAGATGCACATCCCAACATCTAACTCTTTCGATGGATAGATAACTTCTACACTTTGTAAGAAATGAATATTTGGTCCCCGAGTTGGAAACATCTATTGCTTTTGTAAACTGTGTTTAAAACAATTGTTTTTAAGGTGTTTTTTAAGCTTGCTGGTTTTCCTCCCATTCAGGTTTTTGAAAGTATTTGACCAACAGAACATGAGGCATGGAAGAGTTCTAAGATTATCAGCTGCTTTGGGCTGAGCATCATCATCTTTGCCCAAGTGGATTTAGGCTTCCAAGACAGGCCTTCAGGTAAAACCTCTTCTCTTTCACAGCTGATGCTATTTAGCAGTGAACTTTTCACGGGGTTTCTTCCAACAATGTAATTATTTGCAGTCTAGAGGATTAAAAAGTCTATTGTTTTGGCCGAAAAAGCCAATTAGATTCATTTGTACCTTTAACCTTCTTAGACCATCATTGTGTTATTAGTTTTTTATTTGTGGGGTCTGCTGTGGTGGAGGTATTTATTTCTGTGGAAATCATCTTAATTCTGTTCCATGAAATTCAGTGGAATCAGAACTTTTAAAGTTTGTGAACTGTTCTGATATGATCTTCAAATGCAGAGACACACTAAAACGAGTGTTCCCTGTCAGAAGTATTTCTCTTAGGTAGAAGCAATTGGCTGGTCAGGTAACATAAGAATAAACCTGGTTCAGTTCAAGATCACGCTGACAAATCTTTAAAAACAATTGTGTTACATAATGTGTTTTGAGAATGGTCGTGGTTTGTGTGCAATACTCAATGCAGCAGTAACTGGAAAAGGAGAAATTACCTGTTATTTTTGCAGCAAGAGGAAATAATAGAAACTGATTGTTGCATTTTTTTTAAGAATGCTAAGTTTGAGATAACTTTTGGTTAAAAATATGTAAGTGTCTGCTTATATTAATGCAGTGTTTTTTTGGTTAGTGGGTTGTTTTTTATTTCTTCCCTAATGTTAGACAGTCCAATGGCAGACCAAAGGATGGACATATCTTCTACAATTAGTGACTTTATGTCACCAGACCCTGCTGACTTGATCTCCAGTTCCCTTAGCACTTCAGGAATGGACTGTAATAGGAAAAGAAAGGGAAGCTCAACCGATTATCAGTAAGTTGGATTTCTCTTGATTTAGCGCTGCTAAAAGGAGGTGGTAACACAACAATGCAGTGGGGAAGACTGTAGAAATATTTATAGCAATTATGAAATAACCTGTTCTTTACAACCTGCTTCAAAGGTTTTAATAAAGAAGAAAGCTACTGTGCACTAAGAGGCAAGTTCATTATTTAACAATAAAAATAAAAATAAAGCTGTCATCTCGGTGCAGTTAGAATTGAGGGCTATCACATGGGATAAGGCTGAGGAGGAAAACTGGCTGGTGGGGGAGTGGAATTAGGATGAAATGTACAATGTGAAGGTTGATTATATTGACCATTGACATAGGAAATACAGTGTCTGACTACCAGAGGGGAAGATAATAAATTTATTGAAAAGCGGAAGGAAAACTAGGAATGGTTCCTTTTCTTCACCTATTTTTTGCCCATTTAGTCACTTCCTATCAATGTGCTGCCAACCTTTGCCTGATGAAGCTATTTTGGGCTCTCATTTGAATATGAATCTGAATAGTCTCTGGTTTGAGGTATTAGAGCTGCCTTTCTTTTAGTCAACTGGTTTAATCTTGTCTTGGTTCTCAACTGCAGAAAGAAACCCCACCAACTCCGCTTTAGAGCAGTGAAGGGCACGGCAGAGTTTGCCAAACTCCTGGACCTGTAATGTCTCCTTCACTGGGCACACCAAGAGCAACCTACTTACTGCAAGTCCCTGTGCAAGCCTCCTCTGCACTGTAACTTTACAAAGTGTGGCTGCAGGGGAACTTGCGAGTGGCCACATCCATTATTCATCCGGCCACGGAGTCCATTTTTATGTAACTTAGCACAGATTTTTATTGCTGGGGGCCTTTGGATTGTTGGCAGCTCTTTTTACGAGGAGGGGCAGAATTTTTAATCCATGCTGAGCACGACAATTAAGAATTAGATTCTTTTTAGGAGAACTTATGCACAAAACTTTAAATACTTCTCTGAACTGCCTTTAGTCTCCCTGAAAAGCACATGTGTCCCTCTAGTTGAATTGACTACGACAAAATTGAGTGAACAGCCTCAATCTTACCAACTTCCTCTTCTCTAGAAAGGATTTCTCCATCTTTATTCCTCTGGGTAGGAAGCATTACTCAAGTCCTCTTTTCCAAAAGACAGCTTGTTCTTGTAAGTTATAATTCTGCCCTTTAGGTTCTGTGTGCATTTTTTTAAAATGTGTGAAAACACTGTTTCCTTGAATCCTTAGTGAAATAAGTTACAACAGCCGTAGTCAAACCACAGTTCATGTTGTGTTGCAAAGTCAGTGGTGGCTAGTAAATGTTCCTCTTTGGAAGTAGAACTTAAGGTAGACTACCTCAATCCCTCCTTATATATGTATGTATGGGAAAATGCTCAGAAATGCTACTGTTCCAACTTCTGCTGCCTGTTAATGATGTTATTACATAAATTATCCAAGTGTCCAGTTTGGTGCTTCACAAACCAGCGAAGCCAGGGAGTCAGGGAGGCACAACCAGTGTTTTAGGGGGGTTCTTTGTTCACCTCTTGGGTACAGGCAAGAGGAGTCATCAGCTGCACTTTCAGCTCTCCACAACAGCTTTTTAGTTCTGTCTCCTGCAACTCCTCCAGGAAAATTCCTGCCCAGCCTATTGCTGTCACTTCAGCAAGGGCTGGTCAAACGCTGTAATCCAAGATTTCATGCACAGGACTATGAACAGTAAATTTCTTTTCTTGGGAGTAATGTTTTCTTTGAAATATTACATGATGAGAAAACAAACTACCCTGATGATGCATTAGTAACTTACCTTTTACCTCTTTGAGATTTTGCTTTCTGGGGGTGTTTAACGACAAACATCCCAGAGCTAAAGGTGCTGTCACAAGTGCTGTTTAATTGTGAGCATCAGGAGTCAGTGGCTGAGAACATAACTCAGGTGTGCAGATTGGGAGATGAAGAAAACATTTAGCATTATTATTATTCTTCTTTTAAAACTGATCACAAAGATAATTGATCTAAGAGTGCAGTGAATAATACCTGAAAGACTACCATGTGTATTTTTAAGAAGGCTCGTGTCCAGTGTTGAACAGGAATAACTAGTATGTTAATGGCTGAGATGAGAAGACTTCTTCATGAGGCTTTTATAAAACATAGCCTCTTACCGTGGTAAAGCTCAGTGGTATTTCAGGTCACTTTACAGTCTTGAAGTGATGCCAGCAGTTAGTTTGCATGTAGAAATTCTGTTCAATTTCCTTATGATCTGATAAAGTCTGTGTAAAGTTCAGCCTGGGACTTTAGACTAAAGCAAAATGTGCATCTGTCCTGCTGGGCAAGAATCAAAAACTGAGAAACTTGGGATACTTTATTTTTATTTTTATTTTTTATTTCTGGCCTTAGAGTCCTCTGAAATCCCATTTATCTAACCACAAGGACAACACGCATAAAGCACAGATCTTTCCTTTCTGAAGATGAAACAATATCTCAATGATTTGCATAACATAATTTAGGTTAGTTATTTTATTAGTTTTTCACGTTAAGTGTAATGAACTATGCTCTCTTTTCTTAAAAAGCAGAATTATTCTTTCAGAAAGTAGATTAATTTGAACAAGCTTGTTTCTTTAGAAAACGCTCACTGCTATTGTCCTGTTTTCATTGTGCTTTTCATTTCAAATAGAATATGAATTAGCTTGAGAATTTCAGCAGAAAATGTCATACATTATTCTTATTTCCTATATATGGTGTACTTTATTTTTCTTTTTTTTCAGACTCGATGGCTTTCCTTTTGAGTAAGTATAAATATTTTAGTAATCGGTTTCACTTGAAAAAGATGCCCGGTGTTTTTTCCTTGCTTTTTGCTTCCATATACCTAAAATATACAGGTAGAAATTAAACCAGAATGAGCTGGCCTAGGAGTGTCCATGTAAGCACAGTTGTACAGATTTACATAAATCAAAACATTGTCTTCCTAATTATTTTGTCTAAAAAAAGATGCGTAGTCGTGGGCATTTAGCTCTTTTTAGCAAGTACAGCTATGAAAACTTTTGTTCTCCTCTCCTGCTTGGTTGTGCACATATGGCTACAATATTGAATGTAATAAGGGGGATTATTTCTATTCTAAATGCCTCCCTCCTTACTTTTTTCCTTCATGCTGAAACAAAAGCAAGCCATGTATCTACACTGAAAGTTGTACCAATTTCCAATGTGCCTGGTTAGTTTCATACAGGCTTTTATTCTCTCCATGCATTTGGCCATCTCCAGTGGTGTGTTAGTTTAGGTTATTACCATCTTCTACCCCCAAACCAGCTACCATAAGGCAAACCGAGCTCTAGAACACACAGGCATCTGCACAAAGTTGGGTTTTCTTCCCCCCTCTAGTTAACTGAAAAACATTTTTGTAACAGATGATATCTTTGAACTGCAGCATGTTTTACTGTCAAACACATCAAACGGTGCCATTTAGTGAGCTCCAAAGGAGACACAACTAATTTAAGAAAATGTTTTAATGTTACAAAAACCACACATCTTCCTTAGTCCTTCCAGGTTGTTTTTTTTAATACTCCTATTTTTGTATTTATGATTTAGAGGTGGCAGGAATACTTCATTCTGACTTTATGGTAGTTGGATAACAGTCCTGCTGGATTTGTGATGTGTCGCTTTGTTCTGTTTCTGCAGGGAAGGTATGGATACAGATAAAGATGACCAACATGGAAGGTACTGTTGATACAGTCACTGAAATCTCAGTTCCACAGTTCTGACACAGGATCCCGACTGTGGATGCCTGTTCTCAGTGTCACTGTGGTCCCAAATTATTGCTTTGCTGGGATGAAGGCATGAGATTGTTTAAACAACATGAAACGGCCAAGCTAAAAAACCTCACAGTCTGAGGCGCAGTATTATAAATATTGATCTTTTCTGTAGAAAGGTTAAATAAACGTTCAAATTCTAAAAAAACTGCTCTTAATGAGGATTCACTAGGATGTGAGATGCAGTAAAAGAACTGGGTTGAGTGCTTTCAACGCTAACTTTGCGATGTCGTTTCTCAACAGATTGGAGTATGCAGACCAACAAGGCAGGATAAAAAATGCAAGGTAATGCTCTAAACAAATATATCTGAAAGAATTATCTCTCGCTTTGTGCCATGTATGAATTATTTTTGTATGTTTCCTCTGAAAATACCATTTTCTAGCTTTGATCTTCCCTTATTTTTCCATATCTTTGCACTGTTCACATTTTTCGTTGAGTTTGCCTAGAGTTTTGTGAAAACACTAATTTGGTGGGTAACTTGGTTTTAGTCACTTCATTGATGTTGAAATTGAAGCCAGATATGTTTCTGGTAACGTTACATTCTTCATCTTTCTTCTTTCAGTCTCAATAGTGGGTTGTGAAAGTGTTAACAGTGAATCTCAATATGGGAAGGTGTAAACCTGTGCTGTGTGGCCAACACCGGGTGTGGTTTTGTGCTAAACCAGAACCTCGTGCTGCAGCCTTTGCTGTGGCTTAGAACTGTTCTTTACCCAGATAATTACCATCAAATGTCTGAAGAATGTCTGCCGTCCTTTTCACAAGGACAGGAGGGTAGCCTAATGACCCTGAGGAGGTCGCTTTTGGGCATTGTTTCATGTGCTTCATGTTCTCCTGCTTTGTGCTTGTCCCTGTGTGCAGGGAGGCTCACAGTCAGATCGAGAAGAGGCGGAGGGATAAGATGAACAGTTTCATAGACGAGCTGGCCTCGCTGGTGCCGACGTGCAACGCCATGTCCCGCAAGCTGGACAAGCTCACCGTGCTCAGGATGGCTGTCCAGCACATGAAAACACTTCGTGGTGAGTTTCCTGGGGCTGCAGGGCCATTCCAAGTGGCATTTCCCCAAAGCCACGCTTTTTCTCTCCCTTTTTTGCCAAAAAGGAGTAAGTTCATTCATTTTGGGAGGACTCCTTCCCTTCTCTTAGCATCTGATGCTCAGTGTTCATTCACAGCTTACTGGGTCATGGTTCAGTAAGTACCCTGATCTCACTGGGGGAACTTGGGGATGAGAAGATAATAATTTTCCATCCTCTGCCCTATTGATCGCTACTGCCAGATTCCACAGCCCCAAGGCAGGTGGGGCAGGTGGGGAGAGGGAACAAAGGGCTTAAGGGCAGTTCACAGTTGATTCTGGTGCAGTACTGAGCAGTGCTCTAAGCAGGCAGTGTCCCAAGCTGTTGGATAAAAAGGTTACATTTTAAGTGTAATATTCCTACAGGACTTTTAGGGTTTTGTGTTTGTACCTTTAGCTCTGTGTGAAAGAATGGAGAGTACTTTGAAAACTCAGCTTTGGTCTTTTTGACCAGTTTCTGTTGCGAGCACTTGAAGGGAAACACACAGGTTTGGAAGAGTTGAGGTTGTGATAAATTGCTGTGTGTTCCTAAAGCCTCATATAAGAGTGAAGCAGTGCTTGGGTACAAGTGATGCTGATGCTAAAAGCTCAAGCCTTCAAGAAATGCACTGCTGAGGAAACAAAAGGGATGCAGCTAATTGTAAAAAAGATCCTGGTGATTGTTCTCATTTCTAGGAGAGCTGGTGCCTTCAGTCATCTTTAACCTCGTGGTTTTGGAAGGCTTAACTTTCCTGCCACTGTCATTTGATGAGGTTAATACTTCATAACACTTCAGTGGTTACTAATTTGACTCTCTTCTGCCTCTGTGAAGGGGATGGAATGAGAAGAATTACTCCTTAATAAATAGCTGCCTCATTTGTTGCCAATTTTGGGGTTTTGGCATTGTAAGATGATGTCATTGTAATGCTGGGTTTTATCTTTGGCTTGGAATGAGAGAACTGGTTTGTAAATTCCTAAGTGATGATTTGTTTACATGAGCTTGTCATGATTTACTGAGTTATAAGGAGAAGAAATAGTTTGAATGTTTTTATTTTTTAATCTCTTATTTTTATAATTTCTAATTCTGAGACTAGACCATAAATCAAGGACAGCCTTTGGGTTCAACAGTGTGTCAAGGAATACTTTTATATCTCAGAGGCATTTAATTTGAATTTCTACCTAATGCAGTACTTGTGTCTTAGCAAAAAAGCCTCATCCTTTTTTAAGTTAGTACCAACAGAGCTCCTGTTGATAGTAAAACAAAACCAAAAAAGTAACTTTCATTTTAAAGAATGCCAGCAGTGAACAACAGTCTAAGAAGGAGCCAAAGGAAAATTGCTCATTTAAGTGGGTAATGTCGATGATATGGGAATTGTTGGTTTGTTTGTTTGTTTTCTTTAGGTGCTACAAACCCATATACAGAAGCAAACTACAAGCCTGCTTTTCTATCAGATGATGAATTAAAACATCTTATTCTCAGGGTACGTTCCAACTTTTAATTAAGAGATATTAATATCTGTGACTGTAACTCTCCCAAAGCACACCAGCATTTTTCTGCCTTGTATCTCAGCTTAAAAATGTTTTGATTATGGAGGATAATTAAGAAATCTGCAGAGTGTTTCATAGAGTCAGTGAGTTTAATGATGACTAGCATTTCTTAATTCAAGCAGAAAGATTGAAGAGAGGGATCTGAGGAAACCCATATTTAGATGGTAACTCTCAGACTCTTCAGTTATTACATGAATGAACCAAAATTACATGAATTGTTTTCTTGCAGGCTTGCTGCCCTGGGTTACCTTGCCATGATTTTCCGTGCTGCACAATGATACAATGAACTCCTCTTTGTTTTTTTTGAGGTCACTGATGTAACATGACTTAGTATGTTTGGCTGCCTGCTGTTATCCTGCTTTTATAGCGTGGAGAGCTTCTCTCATTAGTCAGTGGTTAGGTTCTTCAGTGGCTTGTGTAATTGTTGAAGCACTGCAGTGTCCAGCTGCAGCAAACGCTGAATTTAATTTCTGCAGCATTGTGACTCTGAAGATTCATTGTTGGGGCCTATTCCTGCATGCCTGTCTGTGACTGAAAGACTGTACTTTGGAAATAGGAATTAGTTGCCTCCAGGCACAGAAATAAACATCCAGGTTATGTTTGGTTTCTAAAAGAGGAGCTTTTTTAAATACAGTTAAAATAACATTTTAATTTGAAGGCATTATTAAACATAATCATAATATTATTGGACAAGACATGGGTTCTTTCTTCTCATAAAAGTTATTTTACATTCTGGGCACAGTGCCCAGAATGATGCCAAAAATGTTTGCAGATGCAAAAAAACCCCTTCATTGTAATTTCACATTTTGCCTGTTGACTCAGTTATCTCTAAATGTTAAGGCAGCTCTCCTAGTGTAGAAATTCTACTGTACACGAAGTGTTTTGAAAGGTTATAACGATTCAATGAGGATGTATAACTTAGGATTTGACTTTTTCCCCACCCCTCCTCCCAATTAGGCAGCAGATGGATTTCTTTTTGTTGTGGGCTGTGACAGAGGAAAGATACTGTTTGTTTCAGAATCTGTCTTCAAGATCCTCAACTACAGTCAGGTATTCTTTTCCATTTTAAGTATATTAGGTCGTAAAAGATTTGAGAGCTTTTTGATGGTTATGCCTTTATCTGGGGGGTAGGTATGAGAACAGTCTGTCTTGAAAGCCAAGAGGTGTTGCAAAGAGAGAGAGCTCTTCTCTGCCATGTCATTAGAGAAGAGTGTTTCTGGTTTCCATTCAAAGCAAGGAGGTGAAAAGGAACTAAATTTAATTCACTGATTGATGCATTCTGCTCAGGGATTTACCCTCAGGCTTGCAAAAGCATTACCTAATTGGGAGTGTAAGCAAATATTGAAACATCAGACTGGGGTTCTTCCAGTAGCTTCACATGGATTTTTCACCTTAGTTTTCTTTCTGTCTGTTCTGGTTTTGCTTGCATGCTTACTGATGGAAACTGGAAAGCAGTTAAACCAAAGCCAGGTTTTTAATAGATGCTCAACATAAGGCTTAACTTGGACCATACATTGTGTAAATAATCTTCACTCTTTCTGTCATCTGCATTCCTCATCAAATTTAAAAATTTGTATTAGTTTCAAAAGTTTTCCTCAGCCAGCCTTTAGTTAGGTATATACTAAATACCTATTCGTATGTAAGTAATGAAAGAGAACATTTGCAATTATGATTTTTTTCATTTAATTGTGTGGTAGAAGAAGTGAGACTGAGGAGAAACCAGAATATTTGGTGGTGGGGAATTGAGCGTGCCAGTTCTGCAAAACTCTTACTGAAAATGATGACAGAGATTACTGTATAATGCAGTCATAACTTCAATACACAGAGAAACCCTTCCATCAAATCATAGAATCATAGAATATAGTTTGTTTGGAAGGGACCCTTTAAAGGTTATGCAGTCCAAGCCCCCTGCCATGAGGCTGGATCTGGATGTTTGATATTCCTTGGTTATACCTATATGTAAAAGGATTGTTCATACTGGATACTAAAATGAAGAAAATACGCTGAGCCAATATTTTACTTTTTGACTGAATGTTCAATCTCTACAGAATGATTTGATTGGTCAAAGTTTATTTGATTATCTCCATCCTAAAGACATTGCCAAAGTGAAGGAGCAGCTCTCTTCTTCTGACACCGCACCACGAGAAAGACTCATAGATGCAAAAAGTGAGTGTTACCACCTTTGGGAAAAGTGTCACCTAGCCAGAGTCTCTGCTGCTGGGGCTTTGCCTCGCGTCAGAAGTGGGGATGAGGGGGGATGCTGTCTGGATTGTCCCATGCCAAGGAAGTTTTAGCTTAAAGACAGGAAGAAACAAAAAAGAGAAAAAAATAACAAGTGTGGAACAGGTACGTGACAGCTGTTGGGTTTGGCATGCCCTGTGGCACAGATGCGTTACTGGAACTGGCTTCACCTGTGAGGTGTCCTCTCTTTTCCAGGCATCAAAGCTTTAACTTTTTCCATTAGAGCATGTGAAGCATTTGTTCTAATCCATCATTCTAAATGGTCAGAATACACTCAGTATTACCTTGGTACTCCTTAGCTGTCAGCCAAGATAGAGGATTCGTGGTATTTATCTATTTATTTATTGCTTTCTGCCACTGCCATCAATGACCCAGCCTTTCTCTTAGAAGGTTTTTAACCTTGGAATCATTTGCTGCCATGTCTCTTAGCTCTGTTCCACTCTGGTATTTTAAAGTAGTTCTGTATCTCTGCTGTTCTTGAGGTGAGTGGGTGTTTAATTCCCTCTCATAACAGGAGTCTGCATTGCTTAAATGGAAGGTGGTATCTTACAACTGCAGATTTCCAGGTCATTAAGTCCCTTGCTTGTCAGAAGCAGAAATCTCCTGGATCTCAGCTCACAGAAGCCACCAGCTCAACTTCAGAAACTGAAGTTGAGAGAGATCATTCGAGGGCAGGGAGCCTGAAGGCTTCAGCAGAATCAGCTGAAGTTTTTTCTGGCTCCTGGTTTCATCGGTTGTCAAGCATGAATATCCAGTGCTGCCTCCTGGTTTTTTTTTTGTATGCCTCTGACAAAGTTAGGGCAAAAATAAATACTATGAATTACAGTCTTCCCATCTGCTATGATAGACGGATTGGTAGAATTTCAAGAACTCATACTGGTGAAGAGTACGAGGATGTATGCACGTATTTATTTCTGTGTTGGCATGAGTAACTCAGCACAGCTTGTACTCTCACCACGGTGCAGCAGTTTGGAGGGCATGTGGTGCGGGGCAGCCTGACCTCCTGGAGATCACCTCGCTCCAGTGGAACTGTAAGGGAGGCACACTTGCCACTAAAATACTGGAATTGCTGTCTTCCTCCTTACGTTAAAAGCCCACAAGGCCCGAGAAGTTTTTGTTTGTGTTGACAGCTGTTTGATTTTGCATATCCCCGTGCAGAAATGGTTGGAGTGGATGGCAGGCTGGGGAAAAGTTGCCGTGTGATTTAAGCCCTCCATCAGCCCTTGGAGCACTGGCCTTGCTGATACCCGTGCTCCTGATGCATGCCATGGAAGCATTCCGTGTCTTCCCAGAGCCCTGGTGGTACTAGCACTCTGCTGTTGGCTCAGAGTGATGTGTTTTGGTTGTTTTTCCCACAGAAAAGAATCTCCTGTGAGAATACGATAAAGGTCAGGATTTATTGTTAGGGCGTGTCCATGTGCACTTATTTCTGCAAGGCAAGGGAGACTTCTTAGATGTAACTGGAGGTCTTGGGGATTTGCAGTCCCTGTGTAGCTCCCTGCTACCTTTTTTCCTCCTTTTATCCCTGGAGTGTCATTGGGGCTCTTCTGCTCTATGTGCACACGTGTTTTCTGAGAGGGTGCTGTGATAGAACAGTGCCAGTCTGAAGGGTCAGGAGCCTCCTGAGTGATTGTGTATGAAATTCTGCTCTGGCTATGGAGGAGTAATCACTCTGGTTTTAATCTGTTCGGAGAAATTACAGTGTTTATTACAGGACTTGTGTGGATTTGTCCAATCTCTTGCTAGTCTTTGCACTCAGAGCGCTGTGTTCTCGAGCTCGCCTCGGTGTTTTCACAGCAGAAAGTGGAGTCAGAAGTTGCAGTGTTGGTACGGTCACCTGGGTGCTGCACAGTCACATACACAGAAACTTCAAAAAGGCACTTCTGTGCAAGGCCCAGTGAGGCTGAAGCTTTGTGGGGTGGGGTTTATGGGGCAGCCCCATGTGTGGTTCCCTCTGCGCCTGACGGACTCTCCCCCGCTCCCCGTGTTTGCGCAGCCGGCCTCCCGGTCAAGACGGACATAACGCCCGGGCCCTCGCGGCTCTGCTCCGGAGCACGGCGCTCCTTCTTCTGCAGGATGAAGTGCAACAGACCCTCCGTCAAAGTAGAAGACAAGGATTTCCCTTCCACCTGCTCAAAGAAGAAAGGTAACCATTAGGCTTTTATTACCGAGGCTGTCAGGATTCTTTTCATACCCTTGCTCATTTGCAGTGGTTACATTTTTTACGTTTATCGATGTTTCTTATAAAGGTTCTGAGCTATGTCTAGGTCTGTTACTTCTTCAAACTCCCCCTCAGCCCCCTTGAGTATCTCTTGCACACCTGTATTAGTATTTAAAGCCAAATTCTCCACTCTGCTTTCTTGAAACTTTTTCAGGCAGTTTGTGCCAACAGTTCTGAGATGGTTATTGCATCATCTTCAGACATCGGTCAGGTCACGTTCAGTCTTGACCACCTGGCCAATGTCTCCAGTAAAGGGGAGCTGTTCCTTGTTCTCTGCTCCTATTTGACCAGTGATGTTTGGAAGGGTATCCACCTCAAAAAATGAGTGTATTCTAAGTTCATCTGTGGGTTTGGTACATTCTGAGTGCTGGAAGCATGGCATTTCTACGCCTGGATGGTTTGGTCATAGCATTAACAGTGTTGATAATATTTTTTCCTCTGCAGGATATTAGTCTAGGCATGTTGGAATATCTGTTTAGCCCAAATGTGACAGTTTCTACTTTGAGTGCTGTGAATAATACATTTGTCTTTGCACTTTAACTAACAACAAACAGCAAGAGAACAGAGGCAATTTTGGTGTATTCTCTGGCTGTGGCAGCTGCCTCAGCTCCCTGTGAGGTTCAGACACAGCTTCAGCCTTGGATCCTGCTTTTGTGCTCATTGCTGAGGAAGCTAGTTTGTGTAGTTTGGCATAAGCCTTTTACTCTACCTCCCCATGAAAGTCATCTTCCTTGGAGTTTTCAGGCCTGCTCAGTGCTGGGGAATAGGAATTCTCCTTTTGGATACTGACTTTTCCTGGCCATTGCAAATCTTCATTGCCCCTGTGTACAGCTGTCCCCTGTACCCCCCCAAATAGTGTATGTTCTGCCAAACATGTTCCTGGGCTTTGTAGGAGCCTCAGGTTAAGCTGAAAGAGGCATTTTATTTATTAATCTAATTTCTTCATACATTCCTTTGGATTATTTGCCTCCTTTGCTGAAATAATAGAATGTGATGCAATTTCTGCTCAAAATTACCAAAAGCAACCTTGGTCTGAGCTATGTGATGTTTCAGCATAAACAGTGGTTTTGCCAAGATAAATTGTTTATTGGATTATCTCAGATTAGCTGCATTACAGCACGAGTGCTGAAAAATCCCTTAGAATCACAGAGTCAGTGAGGTTGGAAAAGATTTCTGAGCTCATCGAGTCCCAGCCTTTGACCAGACACCACCTTGTCAACCAGCCCATGGCACCGAGGCTGTGTCACTTCTTGAGCACCTCCAGGGATGGTGACTCCACCGCCTCCCTGGGCAGCCCCTTCCAGTGCTTGACAACCTTTTCAGTGAGGAAATTCCTCCTGATGTCCAACCTGAACCTCCCCTGGCACAGCTCCAGGCTGTGTCCTCTCATCCTGTCCCTCGTTGCCTGGGAGGAGTGACCGACCCCACCAGGCTCCACCCTCCTTTCAGGCAGTTCTAGAGAGTGATAAGGTCACCCCTGGGCCTCCTTTTCTCCAGGCTGAACCCCCCCCAGCCCCTCCTTAGTGAAGAGTATCCCAGATTCCCTGCGTGAGAGAGGAGATGCATTATTAGCAGAACTGAGCTGAAGTTCTCCAAAGCTGCATCCATGACCTAACTGCTTTCTTGGGTTTTGTTGGTTTGTTTTTTGGGTTTTTTTTGTTTTCTTTTTACAGCAGACCGCAAAAGCTTTTGCACTATTCATAGCACAGGCTATTTAAAAAGCTGGCCTCCCACAAAGATGGGCCTGGATGAAGATAACGAGCCAGATAACGAGGGTTGTAATTTAAGCTGCCTTGTTGCCATCGGAAGGCTCCATCCCCACGTGGTCCCGCAGCCGGTGAACGGCGAGATCCGGGTGAAGCCCACGGAATACGTGTCCCGGCACGCCATAGACGGGAAGTTCGTCTTCGTAGATCAGAGGTGAGAATTCCCCCAACAACTTCCACTACAGGTCACTGTCCAGCACTGCCTCACTGACAGCTTTCCAACTTGGGTTGGGGTTTGAGGTGCAGCTCAAAGCCATTACTCTGCATTTTTTCAGTATGACTGATTAAATTTTTAAAAAATCCCCCAAACTTCCAAAAATGTGGCAGAAAAACACCAGGATCGTTTCTGCCAGTTCACTAAGGGGGTTATGTGTGTGTGTAATCTTCGGAAGAAAATGTTTTGAAACTGGACCCTAATTGGTACCTGTGTTATGTGAACCCTTTTGCAAACAGCACGCAGTGGAGTGGCTGCAGAGGCTGGGTTAGGCTCTGCTAGCATGCACACTTACATAACTGTTTACTGGGACACATTCTGCTGGATTAATGCTTCTCTATGTGATCTTTTGTGTCTGTAAGAAGGAAAGCTTTTCATAAGGTTATCTCTTGGAAACGGTTTGAGAACTTGTGCCAGTGTGGTATCTGCTTTCAAACATCAATTTATTATCTAAAAGGCTAATTCTTTCCTTTTCCAAAAGAAATGGCTTGAATTTCCTTAAGTAGCAGGCACATATGACCTGAATCTTCCATGAAAATTACTGGATCATGGAGGGAAAAGTAGGAGGTCAAAGGATGTTAATGGAGAGGTTGCACTGGGTTGGTTGGAGAGGGGTTGCTTGGGTCCCTTCCCTGTCAAGAGGGATTGAGACTGCCCAGGTGAGGCTGTTCCAGTTTCTCTGTGGCTTTGGCTCAGCTGCTTGAAACATAGAAAAGCCCAAACTCCAAACTCTGACAGAATCTGCCTGCTGGAATTGCTTTCAGGGGAGAGTCAGCTGATCTTTAGTGCCCTTTGAGAGGAAGTAGAGGATAGTCGTGGGAGGAAGTGCAGTAAGGAGAATTTTTTTTATATGTTACTTATCTGGTTTGGAGTGGTTCGGTTGTGGGTTTTGGTGAGGTTGTCTGGGTGGTTTTGGTTTTAATTTGATATAGAAAGCTTTTGAAAATACCAACTCTCGAGTGCTCGGAGCTGGTGGGAGCTGTGGGAGCATTCGTAGCTTTCTGTTGCTCAGAAAATGCCATTCTGTCTTGTTTCTAGACAAGTTTTATTTTCCAAAGATCAGACATATTCCCCTGATGTGTAGTTTTGAGGCATTTCCAAAATAATGAGACTCAGAAAATGTTGACCCGTTGGATTTAAACACATATGCTTTTATTTAATTGTTTTCCAGCTGTTGTTTACAGTCCTTGGGATGTGTATGCTACTTCAAAGGGCTCTTTGAAGGGGAATTTATTTAGAAGAAAGCCTCATCTGTAGGCCTGAAGTTGACATCCAATGATCTTTCCTTCTCCTGGAGAATACTTAGGCACCTGTAAAAGTTGGAAACAATTTATTTCCGAGTCAGGTTTTTTTGTTCATATAGACTTGCACTGTTCCTTTAGCATTCGTCCAAGGAACTCAGGAAAGAAACACTTCTTAAACTCCCCGTGACCCTTTTTTGTCCTTATGGATTGCGTGGTCCCTGGAGAAGCAGTGCTCTGGATTAGGTACCAATTAGCTGGGCTGCCACAGCCAGGGAGCTGCTTAACAATTCACTGCTGGAACGGCAGCTACGCCGAACAGGGTTTTAAAGAGAATCATCTCTCCTCTTATTTATTCAGTACCTCTAATTGGTCTGCATGGTGAATTTGAGAGTAAAATTAGGTTTATTATCTATGCAGATGACATCAGATACAGCTTCAGAATTCAGAGCTGCCTTGTTAAGTCGGAGAGGCGAGCTGAGGAAAAAAGTAAATACAGGATGAAATTCCAGAAGGACACAAACAATTTCCTTCCTTGCATAATAGAACAGGGTCAGATATTGAATTCACCGAGTCTATTGACGTCTGTAATTTTCAGATTCTCCTTTCCACAGCACCTCTTCATCGTGCTGTGAAAAGAAGAGGGTTGACAAACCACCTGTTGATGCTCACGCTGGTTGTTCCCCATCTGTGTTGGGTGTCCCACCACAGCAATGCTGCTGAAAGGCTTGCTTGCTAAAGTTCTTGGAGAAATACTGGAATAAGGTTGACTTGGTTCCCAGCTCTTCCATTTTAAAGACAGACTTTGTTTTGCTGCTTAGAGATTGCTTTGATGAGTTATCTTGGAGCTTTAGTGTCCTGGGATAAGGCTCACCAGCCAAAAGTCAGTTCAAATTCTTGTTTCCTTCACCAGGACTGAGGTCTTCGATCTCTCTGTCAAGGAGGACTTGAGGTGTAAAGCACCTGATTGGTGCTGAATTCTCTTGGTGTGTTTGGGAATGTAAAAAAATGCCCCACATTTAAACACTATGGATTTTGTGCTTCAGCTTTTTTCCTTCTGTTCTTATTCATCATTATTAATATGTACTAATTCCTACATTTTATAATATTTAATTTGGGCTTTTTTGAGATGGCAGAAGAGGTGTTGATCTACCTAGGTTTGTTCTTTATTGCTCTTCATACTTAATTTGCATTGGAACAGTTTGGGATTGTGACACTTACTCCAGTTTCTTCAAGGAACTGTCACTTCTCCCTCAGTAATTTTCTTCTAAGAAACGTACGAAATCCGAGCTGAGTTTGGTGTGGTGTCCCACTCTTGAGTTCTCCAAACCTTTGATGTCTGTTTTGCAGTGGCATTTTATGCAGAAAGCTTTGTGTTATCTCGTGGCTGCTACAAGGTGGCTTTTTTCAGGCTTAAAGTCCCAGAATTACAGCGTATCTTCAGAGCTGTTTAGAAAGCCTTACATCCCCTCTGGTGGTGGTAGGTCAAATGTAATGCCTGAGGGCTCTGGGTGTTAGTTACTCTTTTAATTACCTGAGAATTAAAAATAGTATTCTTAAGGAATTTTTTTTTCCCTTGTAAGCCGAAAATTCCTTTCCGCATTACTTGAGCCTTACCCAGCCTCGGTGTGAGCTTTAGGAATCTCTGACTAATACTTCAACTTGAAAAGACTTTTTTTTTTTTTCTTTCCTCTTTATTTTCTTCCTCTCCCTCCCTTCCCCAGGGCAACAGCCATCCTGGCATACTTACCCCAGGAACTTCTAGGTACTTCGTGTTACGAATATTTTCATCAAGATGATATAGCACATCTTGCAGAATGTCACAGACAAGGTATGATTATTAATAATTCAGGAAAGAAATTTTGTTCAAAATATTGGGAACTGCTGTTGCGTGTTAAGGAAACAAACAGGCTTGAAAAGATTTGGGCATTGCTGTTTGCAAGTGCTTGAGTCAAGAACGTTGTGCTGTATGTGCCAAACACTGTGATTATCTTAGACCTGCATGGATTTGTAGGGGATATTGAGGTTCAGGATGGGTGAGAGGGATGAGGGAGGAACAGCATTTTTCTTGAGGGGTGAGGGGAGGAATTAACTGGGTTTTCCCTGACAAGGGCTCTATTTGTGTTTTTGTGGCGCCTGTTTGACACCAATCCCTTGCTTTCTGCCTGTCTTCAGTTTTGCAGACAAGAGAAAAAATTACAACTAACTGCTACAAGTTTAAAATAAAAGATGGCTCTTTTATTACGTTGCGGAGTCGCTGGTTCAGTTTCATGAACCCTTGGACCAAAGAAGTAGAATACATTGTCTCCACAAACACGGTCGTTTCGTAAGTGCTTTTCCCTCAGCAGGGGCCTGGGAATGCCCATTGTTTTGCCCTTTTCTCACATGAGATTTGACCTAAATATGTGCACACCTTCTGTATGACAATAGGTGTCTTCTCCAGATAACACCCTGGGGAGAGGGGGTTTGGTTTAACAACTGCAGTAATTTCATTTCTGGTTGTTAAAGCCTGCAGAAAATAGAGATATTTTCTTGCTTTGGGAAGACTTGGGATTTGGTCTTGGTAGGGTCTTAGAGGACATGCATTTCTTTGCTTTGGCAGGTACTTCTTCCCCCCTTTTCCCTTTCCTTGAGGTGACTTCTCTCAGCAGAATAATTGCTGCAGAGGAATTCTCTGATGAGAGAAGCTGTTGCGGTCCTGCATTGCACACTGAGGTGGAACGGGGTGGTTCATTTCTGTTACTCATCCAGCCCTGGTGTCAGTCACAGAGGTGACACTGACTCACAGGCTGCTGGAACCCTGAAGCATTCCATCCTGAAACTCTGGCTGCATGACTTGGGTTTTAATCACTGACAGGGTTTTCTCTCACTGATTGTTCTCATCCTTGAACTCCACAGCACCACGGTTCTGGACAGCGGGGACGCGGCCTTTCCCCAGCTGGCGGCGTCCCCACACAGCATGGACAGCGTGCTCCAGGCTGGAGAAGGTAACTCTGTGCTCTGGGAATTACTGGCTGTTGTGCCTTGGGAGCAGCTCCTCCTGCCTGCACAAATCTGCTGCACTTCTGCACTGAGATGTGTTCATATCCTAAGGAGTATGAGGTTTAGATTTGGGTCTGAGCCACACCTGCTGAGGGTTGCTGTTGTTAAATGTGCATTTCCAAAAGCAGGCAATTATCCATTCTGGATAAGCAATGCTGAGGCCTTTCCTGCCCTCTCAGTGTGGTGTTTTCTCTGCCTTGGAGTATATCAGGCTCCTCCCTGACAACCTCCCAAGTGCTGTGCAAGTGTGAAATCACAGCTCCTAACTGTTCAGCCCTCACTTTTCCCTCCTCTTTCCGATTCCTGCAGTTACCTGCCAGGGGCTTTATTTGCAGTCATCAGGTACCTTGGGCTTATCCCACATTGAATGGAATATGCACTGGCAAGTTCTTCACACAAAGCAGAGAACAAACATGTTTGGGGAAGAGCCTGTTTGGGCACAGAGAAGAGCAGGTCTGACAAGGCCATTCTGTACCAGCTCTGGACAAGAGGTTGCACCAGATGCTCCGTTCTGAAAGAGAACAACAGCCAGATTCTGAAGGAGTTGGGATCTGTTCTGTCCCTGCTGGCTCTGAGGGACATCTGAGACCCAGCAGAGCTCAGGGCAAGCCAGAGCTTTTCGTACATTTGAAGGCACTCACCAGTTGGTGGAACTGCAAATAAATCCAGTTCAGAAGGTCCTGCAGCTGCTCAAAGCCCAAACACAAATGCTCTGGGGGGGAGAAGGTTTGCAAGCTTTTATCTGACCTTGAGATATCTACTCATTTCAGGTGGCCCCAAAAGGACCCATCCTACTGTGCCTGGAATTCCAGGTGGAACAAGAGCTGGGGCAGGTAAAATAGGGAGGATGATTGCTGAAGAAATCATGGAGATTCACAGGTGAGAGAAAATGGTGTGAGGCTAAGTTGTTTTATTATTGTTCTTTAAGGAATTAGACTTCCTTAATTTCCTTAATTTCCTTAATTGTTCTTTCCTTAAAGAACAATTTATTCAAGCTGAATAAGGAATGATCCAAGTGTATTTCACAGACAGCTACAGATTCCTGTTCAGCATCCCTGAGGCACTCAAACCCCACAGAGCATGTATGAAGTTACAGCCTTCCAGCTGTCTCTTGCAAAAGACTGATACTGGCACTTTTTTGCAGCGGTGATGATGTTGACCTGTTTACCAGAAACAGGAGTTAAAAAGAGCAGCTAACTAGAAACAAATCCATTCCAGACTGTTCTTTTCCCAGTGACTTGAGGCTGTGAGTGGCACAACCTCCAAATGCCAAAGCTATTGACTGTGTGCCAAAACAGCAATGTTTGTTTCCATGCAATCCATTCACTCAGATGCTTTTGGAGTTGTTAGATGTGCATGATGAGCTTGTGCAGTTCCCCTGCAGCTCTTGGAGCAAGGACACAATGCTGGGGCCTTCCCATGGCACCCAGGATGTGGGGCTGGGTCAAACAGTGTTACTAAGGGACTGTGGGGGTCCACAGCTGCTTCTCGTGTTCTCACCTGTGTGAGCAGCTGCTTTCAGTGGGTACCACTTAATTTCTGTTGGCTAAAAATGCCTGTTCTTCATGGATTTCCGCTTGGGAACTGTGTTCCCTGTCCTATAAAAGTGGTCTCACCCAGCAGATGTTTAGTGGTAGTAATTTAACCAGCCTGAGCTGCAATCCAGGAGCACATTCAGTCTGTTTCCCAAAGTTTTGTTCCTGCTGCAGGCAGGAGTCTCCCTCCATCCTCACATAAGGCAACACCAGACCTATCCCTGAGGCTTCGTTCCTTGCTGTAGGAATAGGAAAAAGGGGAAAGAGGAAAAGAAAAAAACCCAAGGCTGAGCCAACACTTTGAAGCTGAACCATCCCTTTCAGGAGCTGTAAAACACTTAATTAGCCAAGTGAGTGTAGTAGTGCAGTTACCACCCATGTTTGCATTTCAGTTCAGACCCTGGGTTAGTTCCAGTCCTTTTTCAGCAGCTGTTACTATTTTCCAAAGCTGCCTTCTGTTCAGCTTTCCCAGGGGAACTCTGCCAAGGAGAAGATTCCCATTTCCATTGCTTTCTCTGTAACTACCCCTCCTCCCTTTGGGCTAGAGGTTTGTTGGTTCTACAGTCAATACATTATTCATTATTAAAGATGTTTGATCAAGCTGTGGAAAATGGAAGTGAACAATGTGGCTTTGAGCAGTTCAAAACAATCCAGTGTCCAGAGTACTTCTGCAGCAGGAGCTCACTGAAGGAGTCTGGGTTATGTGACTGAGGCAGCTGGAATTCTTAGCTGGTGGAAATTGAAGTAAAATACACAAAAATGAGGCTTTCCTTAACAGCCAGGACCTTTTCCTTCTGGCTCTGTGAAGGCTGTCCAGGAGCAAACGCAGAGAGGAGGTAAAGCTTGCAGACCAAGCAGGCTGGATTTACACACGATGCTGCTCCCGCTGGTTTGAGGAACACTGGAAAAGGGAGGAAGTTACAAAAATGAAGCTCGTGCTTTCAGCACCTTATGGCATCTGATACTGAAGTCAGCATTTGAAACTCCAAGTCTCTGAGTTGCTTGTAAATCCGTGCCCTGTTTTATCCATGTTTTAGGATAAGAGGATCATCACCCTCCAGCTGTGGCTCAAGTCCCCTGAACATCACCAGCACCCCCCCGCCCGACACATCCTCGCCGGGAGGGAAGAAGGTAAGAACAAGCTGCCCATGTCATGGCAAGGGATGTGGGATTTCCTTGTGGGAACAACTCCTGGCTGCTGGGCTGGAAAGGTCTGACCGAGCCAAAGTGCTGCAGTGGTCACAACCTCTGTACGGCACAGCACTGCCTGAAGGGCAGAGAGCAGCACTTCCCAAACACCAGCAGCGTTCGAAATCCAGCTGCCCTTTAGGATGTGTTTTTTCAGCAGAGCTGCAAGGAACAGCTCTCTCTCCACCCTCCAAAAACTCTCTGACACCCCGTGCTGGTGAACGCTGGAAGTGCTGGCACGGGAGCACTGCCTGTGCCGGAGTGAATCCCCCCAGTTGTGTAGCACAAACCAGGACAGTTCGGTGCTTTCCTGGGCACCGAGAGGGGATTTCCAAGTCAGCGCTGTGCACCTGCCTCGCTCTAAGATTGCTCGAGTAGCACTCAGGTGCCATTACCAGCACTGAGCCGCCTGAACACTTGTCCTGGCTGCTTCCAGCAATCTCTAAACGCTTAGGGAAGTTCTATCCGAAGCAACAAGAACACTTACCCAGATCCTTATGCACTACTTCAGACTTACTTAACCTTTTTTTCTCAGAAATCGATGACTGCATGTAAGAATCGCTTGTACTGGAGCAGACAGTAAACATTTCTGTCTATTCCCTGTTCTCTTTGTTCTTGAAATAAAACTCCAAGTTGGAACAGAGTTACAATTCTAGTAATAGTTATTCTTGCTGCTTCTGCCCTGCAGTGTTCAACGTGTACACACAGCATAGGGGCTGCTGGAATGGCATAAAGGAAAATACAGGTGGAGGATTGGGTGTTTTCAGCACCCCCTTGCTATTTCTCTTTGTTTAGAAGAAGAGTGTTTGTTGTAAACCTCAGAGGATTTTTGGGAAGTCCATCTACCCTATATTAAAAATCCCAGTCTAGGACAGTTTAAGGCTTAAAGCAGCATGAACTGGTGCATTATAGCTTCTGTTTTGTCTTTCAAGATCTTGAATGGTGGCACTCCAGACATTTCTTCAGCCGGGCTGCTGTCTGGGCAAATCCAGGATAATTCTGGGTACCCGTATTCCGACAACTCCTCTATCCTGGGTAAGTGAAGTCACACTCGAACATCCTCAATCCTGCTGAACACACACGGACACTGTAACAAGGTGGTTGGTTCTAGCAGTAACTCGCTTTTACCATCAGCAGGCTCCAGCTGGGGCACAAAGCCCACAGCCACCCCCTCCGTGTGCCCGGAGAGGCACCTGGCAGCCTGTTCCGTGAGCTCCCTTTATACTGGCACTGCTCTCAGGCAGTGCTTGGAAGGCCCCTTGCTCTCGCTGAGTCAGTGAGCGTCAGCTCAGCCCCTCGCCTGCTGCCTCCCCGGTGCTGAGGGGGTGTTGTGTTTGAAGTCTGGCTCTCAGGGTGTCCCCGAGGCGTCGTGGTCATGGCTGAGGTGCCCCAGTGTCCCTCCTCTGACACCCAGCACCAGGGGTGTCCCTGGCACTGCAGCCCGGGCCTCGAACCCCACTGTTCCCCACGTGAGCCACCCCACGGGGGCAGCGCGGGGAGCAGCCACGCTGACCCCCTGCCTCCTGCCGTGTTCCCTCGCAGGGGAGAACTCCCACATAGGCATCGACATGATCGACACGGAGCAGGGCTCCAGCAGCCCCAGCAACGACGAGGCGGCCATGGCGGTCATCATGAGCCTGCTGGAGGCCGACGCGGGGCTCGGCGGCCCCGTGGACTTCAGCGACCTGCCCTGGCCCTTGTAAATGATGCACCCACACCCGATATCAAAGTGCATTTACTGGTGGAGCTCTGCAGTCTGTGAAACTTGTGGGACTGAGAGGCTTTTATGTAGGAATCTCATAAAAGCTGCGTCAGAATGCAACTCATCCTACCATGTGTAACTTCAGACAAAGTGGAATAACCTGCTACAGTGTTCTGTGTTGATTTGGTTAGCTGTGTATAGCTTGCAATACTTGTATATTTTGGATTCTGTTGTTTGAAATTTTTTTTAAATCACTGTGCAACTCACTGGCATCAGTGGTAGCTTTTATATGCAAATGACCATTTCAGATGTATGGTGTGTTTTTACACTGCAAAACAGTCCCCATGTGGATATTTCTTATACTAATTGTACCATAAAGCTGTTTATTCTTTCTTGTAAGAATCCTTTACTATAAATATTGTTAAAGTGTAATGTATTAGACAGTTAAATATTTTTAAAATAAATGTTTCCCTTGTTCTACGATGGAGCATTTACTTTGATAAATAAATTTGATAAAACCCTGCTGAAGGTGCATGCTAGAAGCACTTGGTATTTATCATTTCTTTAGCCTTGGGGGGAAAGGGAGGAAAACCAGTGCCTTACATACACTTACACCACTTTGTCATGACAGTAAATTCCCAGGAAAGCTATTGTTACTTACTCCTAGATCCAGGTTTATCCTGACAAAAGCACAACAAGCAGGTGGGTTGAAATAGGCTGATTATCTTTAAGAAATACTTGTTTTTCACTTAATATTAACCATCCTTCCCCTGAGGAAAGAAAAGCGACTACTTGCAAAATTCATAATTCACAGATAATTCAAGCCCATTAAAATAATGGAAACTTTATTTGCATGAAAAACTTGTTTACAATCATTAATAAATGAAGAATGAACCATTTGCATTTTCCTATTTCATGACACTTATGAAAAATGTATTAAATAAATATTTGTGAACAGCTTAAGGTAAGGCAAAATTTAAGATAAAGCCCCTATCCGTTGTTCACAATTTTTGAACATGGCTCACGCTGCAAACAAGTGAAAAAATTCACTAAAGAACTTGAACAAGATGTTACATGGGTCATTGAATCACGTCCTCAATCCAAAAACCCAAGAGTAAGTAGTTTTGTGCTCAACCATATACAATAACTTTAAAAGGGTCAATCTATTCAGAGCAAAACTATGTACAGTTAATACCTTTGATAGAAGCACTTTGTTAGTATTGTGCAATACATTTATAAAAAATGGCTTCAAATTCCATTTCTCAACCATTTGTAAAGTGCTACTATCAATTCCCACTCTGCTTCCTAACCCCGCGTCACAGCAGCGTTCCCAGCCCGCCGCGGAGCGGGGCCAGGCCAGCTCACAAGTCACCAACGTCACAAACCTACTGGTAAACACAGACACGTACGTCACTGAACCCAGTGCTGGATCTGTACTCCTCCCAGAGCAACCAGGCAGCCCCTGGCGCCGTGCCAAGGTCCCTACTGCAATATCCTAAACACCGGTACACAATGGAAAAACTGGCATTGCAGTGTGGTATGAGCTGAGTACAGTCACTGTAAGGAGCATGCTTGTGGTGGGGGCAGCGCGATCAGAGCGGGGGGTTCTGGCCCTCGGCCTCCAGCTCGCTGTTACTGGGGGCCGGGTGCATGGGCAGGATGTCCAGCTCGTCCACCTGCGGCGTGGGGTGCATCACCACCAGCTGGTCCTGGGGGATGTCTGCCGCCGCCGCCGCCAAGTTGGTGATGGATTTGCTCTTCACACACTGGAAGTCAACGTGCCGGCTCTTCCCCTCCTCCTTCTCCCACGACATGCGGATGAACGGCCTCTGCACGTAGTTGTAAATCACCTCCGGCCGCCCGCCCGGCCGCTTCTTCACCTTCTCCTTGTACGTGGGGTAACCTGGCAAAGGCAGGGAGCACAGCACCATCAGCACTGCTGGGACACAGCACAGCACCATCGGCACTGCCGGAGGACAGCACAGCACCATCAGCACTGCTGGGACACAGCATAGCACCAGCAGCAGTGCCAGGGGACAGCACAGCACCATCGGCACTGATGGGGGACAGCACAGCACCATGAGCACTGCTGGGGGACAGCACAGCACCAGCAGCAGTGCCTGTACACAGCACAGCACCAGCAGCCCTGCTGGGACACAGCACAGCACCATCAGCACTGCTGGAACACAGCACAGCACCCATTGGCACTGCCTGTACACAGCACAGCACCATCAGCGCTGCTGGGACACACAGCACAGGACCATCAGCACTGCCCGTACAGAGCACAGCACCATCGGCACTGCTGGGGGACACAGGAAGCACAGCAGCCAGTGGCACTGCCAGTGCAGATGGTTATGCTGTGTTCAAGTCACCTCTCCCCTGTGCCCCAACACTAGTGTCCATTTTACACGTGACTACAGGGCACCAGCACTGCAGTTTGATGCCACAGATGTTTGTTCCTTGTCCAAACCAAGAAATGGCAGCAGAAATAAGCTGGTATTAGCCAGCATTACAGGCAGGGCCAAGTTCTTGTTTAGCTGAAAGGCTCCCACCTTGTTCAGCTGCAATTAGTTATTTTAGAGTTCACAGTAAGTTAAAAGCATTTGCTTTTTCTTGGCAAATTACAAACGTAACTATGACAACTTGGTGAGTGAATGATAGAATTCCTGCTAATTATAAAGGCTGGATTCTAAAATATCTGGGTCAACAATCAGAAGAAAAATGTAATGCAAAGAAACCCAGTTCTTACATTCACGATAAAAATCAGCCTACTCAGTGAGATGTTACAGAGCAGCCTCCTAACTGGAGGATAACAAGATGCTTATTTCACAGATCAGGATTTCTTTGCACTTCACTGATCCACTGGAGAGTTTTGTATTTCCTGAAAGAAAATGTTTGCCCGCCACTTAACATGACATTTTTCATTTCACACCCTGAAAAGGACACCAACCCAAGAACACAATATCCAAAGCTGTACAAATGCATTGTTCCTTTAAACAAAGCACAGAGAAGATTTTGTGCGGAAACGAAAGGGCAAAGGGCTCGAGATGCAAGTGATGAAGTCAGTAGAAAGCACCCAAGCTGTCTGCACAGAGCCCAGCAGCCAGAGACAGCTTGGACACCGGTCTGGAGCCCAGTGCTTGTTGGGTACCATTGCCCCTGTGGCCATTCTGCCACCCAGCCTCAGGAGGACAGACAACACCAAGCCCTTGCTTTTCCAGCTACAGAGAAATCCATAAAGCAGACAAGTGCAGCAGACCCTGGAGCCCCGAGAGTGAGAGCACAATCACTGCCTCCCTTACCTTCGATGCCCAGGCGGATCTTCTTGAGCCCTCTTTCCTTCAGAACCGATTTGGCCACGTCTCTGTTTTCAATGTATTTGAAGAATCTATACAACTTTGTGCTGTAAATAACTAAAAATACATTTTAATGAGAAAAAACCCCTCCGTATTCAAATACTAACCTTCTAGCCTTAAAACACTAAGGAAGGTTTATCTTTTCCACTGTTCTGCTTCACTCCAGTACTTCTATTTCAGAAGAGAGGGAGAGACTCAAGAACTCTTGAGAAAAACAGCTGAAGGCACTGGGGAATGGGTTGGCTGCACATCTTCCTGGGAAGTACAGTCCATTTACAGGTGCTTAAACCCATCATACACACAACTGTAATACTCCAAAAATAACAACACTTGTTTTTTTCCCCAAAAAACCTTCTAGTTGTTCTCCCACAGTAAACATGACTCCTACCCATTTTGCTCCTCAAGCTCTTTCTGAAGAAGTATTTTCTTCCCCCTCACTAGCTGACAATACCTTAATAATAAAAATTAGCTTCTCTTTTTAATTAGATTTGAACATAACAAGCAACATATGCTTCTGTGAAACAAAATATTAAGCAGAACTACCCAAACTAAGAGGTTTTTATTTTGTGAGGCATTAGGGATGTTGTAAAGACTTTGCTAATGGTGCTTCTGTACACCAGCTTTAAATCAGCACTTTCACTGCTACCTCCACCATGGCAGGGCTTGGTGGGAACAAAGAGGATAAACTTACTTTGTGAATACTCCTCTCCCATTTGGGGGGGATACTCTTCATCCCAGTCAACAACATCATCATCTGTCAGCACAACGATGTGGCACTCCCTCTCCCCACTCTGGGCACTGGCTACCATTAACGGGAGGATCATTTCTTCCAGGTAAAACTCAAACTGCTTGCGAGCACCATCGTTTGACAATTCGTGCATGAGAGCGCCTAGAAGAAAATTTTAAGCACAGGCACATTTGAGAGCTTGGTAAAGAGATGAAGGCAGCAATCAGAAACAGTAGATCTGTTTATCTTATGGTATTACTGCAGACAGGTGTAAAGACACTTAGTCTATGAGCTTATGTAAGTTCAGACCTTATTTGAATATTTACCAGAAGCTGAAACTAACAGGCCTGTCCTGCAGATATTAACACGGTGTTGGGCAGACAGAGGAGTGACTTGGAGACCTCCTTTATGTTTTACTACTGCTAAACATTTGGTAATTGTGCAAGACTGCTCTCAGTTTTCCTAAAGGAAACATTATTTAAGCCAGTTGCTGGAAGAGCAGAGCACACAGCCCACGTTTCATAAGCAGTAGCTTAAAACCAAAGCTTCTCAAAGCCCTTACAGCAGGAGCTGCTAAATCCCTCTAAGGACAGAGAGCTCTGGGCATGTGGCAGGGTGGGTGGCCCTGCTGGGGAAGGCACAGGTGTCCTGCACAGCATTCCCAGCAGGAATTCCACGGGCTGGCCCTGCACTGCACACACAGGGAGAGCACAGGGACCAGAGGCACGGGCAAGACTTAGGCTGTGCTCAGGGATGAAGGAGCTGGAGAGAACGGCACATGCTGGGAACCCTGGAGCACCCCACTCCACCAGCAAAGCTGTGCTACTTCCACCAGGGAGACAGCCTCATTCTCCTAAGCAAGGAGCTGAAAAAATTATCCTCCTTGTCCTCTGCAAAAAAAGGTACCACTGAATGTTACTGTATCTGTACTGCTCATGCAATCATAGAGTTAAGCATCCCACAGGGTGACCACAGCAGAGAATCAGATACTGAAATATCAGACATTATTTTTCAAAGAACATAAATCCATTGGTTTTGGGGCTTTATTACATAAGAGACAAAAAGGGATGGATTTCATTCATGTAGTGCCAGCCATCTTCTTTATCTCAATAAAGGATATGAGTTAGAATTAACACACTCACTTAAATCAATTTGTATAACTCAAATTATTTCAATAAACTCTGTACTTACTCAGATCTCTGCATTTTATAGTACTATACTCAAAGGAGATACAGAGATAGTCACATGCTTCTCTCAATTCAGGAATAGATATCCCATCCGGACAGCGTATCACCCCAGTCTTGTAGTAATCCTGCAGGAATGCACCCAGAAAAAACACAATGCACAACACTCACCAACAGAAACATTGCATCATTTCATTTATGATACCTTCTCCACAAAGAAAGCCCCCAAAATGTAAGACAGCAACAAATGTTGAACTTTGTGAATCTTCCTGTCCTCAAATTTATCAGTTTTCAGAGCTGCATTCAGAGCAGTGAGTTCTGGTTAAAATTGTTATTTAAGTGACAACTATTAACACTGATAATTTTGCTGTCTTTTATCTATACTTCACTGAGCTCTTCCCATTCCAAGTCTGCTGACAAAGCAGTACAGCAGCTCTATTTCCTTGTGTGGCTATGAAATACATAAGGGACCATTTCCATCTCAGACTGAAGTTTGCTTTACTCCTGTTAGCGGCAGGAAGTTAACTTCTAGTACTCTGTTTCACCTAATTTCAGCTCTAGAAGGGCAGAATATACCTGAATTTGGTGAACTAAATGCATAGGAAAAGGTCAACTAATTTCTGCCAGGGAAGTAATCTTTGGTTTCTTTCACGTGTACTTTCTCTCTCCCCGACTGTCACATGCTCATGTCTAGGAAGAGGGGGTTCATACCAAGCACTTTCCCCCCCTCTACTAAACAAAAGAGCAGTATCTATGCCATCCACAAAATCTAGACATGCAAGTTAGGTTAAACCAGGAAGTTTTACTTCTCAGTAGTGCTTGTCCTAACAGTAATTGCCCCTAAAAACTCACCAGAATAGCACGAAACACAGTGGAACCAATTCCTTCAGCAACTTCATACTCTCCTTTTTCATTGGGACGTGTAAAGTTGTGTTCTCTGCCTGATCCAAACATCCTGCTCAAGAATCAAAGTAATTTGGGTTAGAATTCCTTACTATGGTTTTCTGGTTTGTAAATAAGAAAAATAAAATGAAAAAAATGGTACAGAAACAGCAGGGACAAAGCAGTGCATTCTGTTCAGTTGGGCTTATGTTTTTCACTTCATGATCTGACATGTCTTTTCTGACCACTCTTCAGGACAAGAAATAATACTTAGGAAAAGGCAGTCTAACAGGATACAGGCTTAAGGCAAATAATACATTCTTATTATAGTTACTTTTACCTCCCAAGCTGCTCCTGCTTAGTGTCCTGCAGACTGACATTGAGGGAAAGTGGGTTTATAAATAACCTGCGTGTTAGAGCGGTATTTCCGTATCTTTATTAACCTACTTTTCAATTAGCAGAAGATAAAATAAGCTTGTTCCTTGAACCAATCCCAAAGGGAGAATAACTCAGCACCACACATGCACAAAAAATCCAGTGCATTAGGCAGCACCACTTACTCCGAGGCTGGGCATGGAAAAGGAAACTACTTCATTGCTTTATTTCAGCTGATACACTTCCAGTCTGTCTGGATGTTTACGTGTGTGCATGTATTGTATAATACACAAGCGCTTTAAATCAATTATTTAATTCCATTGATTCTTACTTCCATTTATTTCCTTTGACAGTTTAGACAGAGAAGCATTTTTTGCCTTCTCTGTGACTCACCCAACTTTCCTCAAAACAGGGATCCAAGGTACTATTTATCTCACACTGCAGTGATTTAAACAGAGCAGAAATTGTTTAATCACGTTTATTACCTGTACCATGGCACAGAGATTTATATATATGTATTTTAAATATGATTATATCCTTGTGTGCTGAGAAACAGCCATATTTTAATGAAAAAGCCAAATCCAAAGTGACACAGACAAACCTGCATTTCTTTTCTGTCCTGATGCAAGATTTGAAGAGGTGTCCTCTGCGTTTGGACAAGGCAAAACCAACCAGAATTTGAAGTCAAGCACTGAATCTTTTCCCACCAAGCAAACATGCTAAATATGTTGCTCATTATAGTTTCTACAGAAAATATTACACACATATTGTGGACATGCGTTCAAGTGTTGATCATTTTGAGCATTCGGTCTCTCTGCTGAGTGGCTCAGGGCTACACTGATTATTTGACAGTTCAGAAGATAAATGGGCTGAGCTTGAACATTGTCAGGGTAGGCCCACTAAGCAAAATAAATTCCTTCAAGGTTTTCCTCCTTGCTGTTTCGAAGGAGACTGTCTACACTAACTATGCCACTTTGTTTTATGAAGCACCTAGCTTTAAAAACAAGAGGAAGAATGAGGCAGACTAAATACAGAAGCAATGCCCAGGAAGACAAAGAAATGGGAACATCATGAAATGTTAATTTATCAGCTGTCATCTCAAGGTAATAGACATCTCTTGACCTCCCTGCCAAAACCAGAGGAGCACTTGCATCCGATCTTTACTTTAACACATTTGCAAACTGGTAATATTAAACATTAGCAAGATCGGCTGCAGCAATACGAGTCCAACAGCTATTTAAGCAGTTTAAATACTCACAAAGTATTTATGCCTCTCTGTTGGGGCTAAGGAAAAAAGCCCAAAGCAAAAAAGATACAAACCTGCCCAACATTGTATTAGGTTGTGCAGTGAAGATGGAAGGATCTACAACAAATCTGGTGTTGTCCACGATGAGCGTTACTCGTTCGGAAGTTCTGACATTCCGAGCTCCCTCTTTGCCGTTTTCATACACAAACACCATTTCCCCACCAGCCTTGCAGCTGCCATCTGAGCTTGACTGGCTGCTGTTCCTGCTGCTGGTGCCCATGCTGACAACAGAACCATTGGGGGATGTCTTCTGGGGCCGGGGGCTGCTGGGCCGAGATGAACTGTGATCCTTCTCACGATCTTTAGCGGGGATGAGGTGGAAGGAGAAGAAAGAGGAAATTAGAGATTTACATGAGTCCTATGCAGTTGGTGTCTTCCCAGGCACAAAACACATCCATTTGAGAAGTTAAGTGGAAATTATTTTGGTTAAATCTATTCTGATTAAAGAAACCTTCAAAAATAACTGCCCAATGTATGAGATTCTGAAGTTTGTACCACGTAGACATCAAAGCCACCTCACCTTCCCCAAAAGTCTTTACAAAGAAAATTTAGTATTCTAGTACTGAAAAAGGAACTCAACATAATACAGAAGCTATTGCATCACAGTTGGTGCTATAGCTCAAAGAAACAAACCATGTTTTGTCACTTTAAAAAGTCCCTTTTTCCTCTGTTTCCAAATACCTAGACCCTACACAGTAAAGGGGAAGTGTTTACTCTATTATCTTAGCAAAATTCGATTGTTCTTGTGCTTTGAACTAAATAAGAGCATCATGTAGGAATACACACAGCAGACTGAAAAAAAAGTTACAGCCTATCAAAGAAGGGTATTCCCAGCCTAGGGCACAAGTAAGAAATCTGTATGTTGTGTCCTCAACAAATAATGCTTTTTATTGTATTCCTTTAACAAAATAGGACTCAAGTTTAGAGAATTTTAATCCTGAAATGGCAGAGATCTGCACACACCAGAATGATACTGTCTTGTTGGTGAAGTGACATTCCTGATGCATGGAGTGAGCTGAGATTCTGCTCTTTCATGGGATGAGTCACGAGATCTGTCACTTGATCTGCGCCTGTCCCTTGATCTCTCGTGTCCACCACTTGCACCATGGAGGCTCATTTTGGTGTAGTCTATTCCTTTAGCAACACGGGATGAGGTGCTGAAAACAGAAATAAGTGAAATGTTCAGCATGTCAAAATCTCAGGGACATTACACATCTAAATTTTCAAGGCATTCACGCTCCATGGACATGTTTCCAAGATTAGGATTATCCAGCTCCATTTTCTTTGTTGTACTCATGTTTATATTTACAAACAGGAACAATTACTTGGAACATTAAGTAGACAGCAGGAATTACCTGTTTGCTGCTGTGTGATCTACAGAGACAGCACCTGATCAGCTGAGCCTGCCTGTGAACCTGCATTCACACAAATCTCTTCCAGAACGGGTGAGTCAAATACAAATGAGCATTTTATTTTGATTCTTACTGTTAAATTAAATATTCTAATCAAACAATGACATTAGAAGTTGGGCATCATTTCTTTCCAAAGAAACCTATTTTGGCAAACCCTCCTCAGACCCCAGGCTGACTTCACACTTTTCCTGTAACTTGCCCTTTGCAAAGGTAGTCAGCCTTAAATTGGGGATCAAGACACACCAGCCAAGAGTTTATTTCTGCACATTCTGTTTTAAATTTTCACTTATTCTTAAAAAGAACAATAATAAGCCACCACAACCCAAGCAGCAAACATGAACTATACTATCAAAGCCACAACCTACCAGATTGTCAGCAACAAGTAGGGTATTTGCTCCAAACCAGCAAATTTTAATACAATAGTTTAGGATGTTTTAGACTGCGATTAAGTTACATTACTCAATTTAAGGTATCAATTACATTTTGCAATTACAAAACCAACCAACAAAACTAGTCAGTTTTGAGATCCACAACTCTCAGAAACTATCTAAAATTTAAATATCAGCTTGCAACAGCTACTGTTGAATTTACCAAAAATCTTTATATCTTCTACTTATACTCTTTAAATGAGAAAAATTTATGTCTGGACAGCACAGACATGTCTGTGTCCTTGCACCCCACCAGAATTCCTAAAGCAGTTCCTTTGCTATTTACCTTTCAAGTGGGGGCATGACAACATTCCTTATTTATGGGTTTTACTGAAGAAATTCCCAAAGCCTCAGGTAGTGGATAACCCAGACAGACATCTGCACAGCTACAAGGTCTGACAGACAAAGCACAGCCAGAATTTCCCAGAGGAACCTCGGTGCCCCACTTGCTTGCAGCCTGCAAATCCCATAACTCCTACCAAGAGACCTGAAATGATGACTGCAGGAATGCTGAAGGAGAACACAGAGAGGTAAGAATGATGACCTAGCTGAGACAAGCACAACAAATACAAAAGCATTCACTGGACAAGCAGATTGAGCAGTGTCCTCTTTTTAGGTTGCTTAGAAGTAATGACAAAAAAAAAATAATCAAGGCTATTCCATTAGCATGAGATGTTGCAGTTTCAGGTTTCAGTGATTGATAAGAAGAGGAGCTTGGAGAACAAAAAGGCTGTGATAAATGAGCGTTTAGCACAAGGCAAGGAATCAGAAATGTACCTCTCCCTAAGGCACACAAGCTTCTCCCCACCCCGCCCGAATGAGGGCAGGATCTCCTGTCGACAAAGCACAAGTTTGGTGCAGAGGGAATCTACTGCAATCCTGTTTCCTGCCAAGCTTAAAATATGCTGCAGTAAGAAATGCATCTTTGGGATGTGGAGTCAGCCAAAGGTCTATCGAATAAGGGAAAAGAACTGCAAGCCTTGCTTCTGGCTGAAAACACTCAGATTTACAGTCCAAGAATAATGATCCAAGCACTTCCACTAAAAGGAAATTTCCTGAGGACTTCCAATGCAATTCTGAAGGTATTAAGATTTATAACATTTCAGCATGGCTAACATGTCTCCTTACTTGTTTTACCTCTCTATTAGAGAAAGGTAAATTCTTTATTTTTAAAGTGAAACGTGCTAAAGTTTGCAAGAGTGAGATCTGCAAACCTCCCTTTCAAAAACATCAACAATTTAGGAAAACCTTTGCACCTTTCCTTTGAGACAGATACATACATACATAATTTAACCATTGTAATAGATATAAAATATGCCCAGAAATTACCAGAAATAGGGATTACAGTCTTAAACTCAAGACCAAAGTCTAACCCCAGTTTAAACATGACTATATTCATTACTACTGCAGCTAAACTTCAAAAAAAAGTCACTTTTTTTTTTTTTTTTTTAAAGAACCTCTGTATCTCATCTGTGCATTTCTATTTGCACGCTATGGTATAATCAAGGATGCCACAAAAGGGGGTGTGTATGTGTGGAGTACTCAAACACCTACATTGCAGTCTGATGACAAAACATCTCTGCAAATCCCAATAAAGCCTCATGTGATCGGGCCTCTGCTGAAGCACAGCTTTGATCCCAGACCTGATAACATTTCCAACCATGCTGTGAGAAAACAGAGTTTTGCAGGTGTCACATTTTATAGTATCAAAATGCATGACTCACTGTTTCTCAGTAACTAAAGAGCTCTATTTGCTTGAAATAAGGGAAACACGCTAGAAAATGAAACTGAACCACTGTAATGGGACGCAGGCTTATCGCACATTTTGGCAGAGCAAACACGAATTCCCCTTTAACAGAGAAGGCAATTAAAATGTGATTCTTAATCCAGAAAACCATCTAAAGCCACATTACCCTCCGAGCAGTGATTCAGAGTTCCCAGTGAGGCAGGGCAAACCCTAGTTAATAACCTCTTCCCAGGAGCTGATAAAAACAGGTGCTACAGGAAGCGACACTGACTCAGCTGGCACCACACTTCCTCCTGAGCCGTGCCCGAAGGAAGGACCACGTCAGGCACGGCTGGACCTCCCAGAATGGGAACTGGGGCTACTTCTGCTTTGGTGCCAGCAACCAGCAAGCCTGGAGGAGAGGGGCAGTGCTCAGGGATTATCTGTCCTGCTCCTGCTGCCAGGCACAGGCCATCAGTTCAGCTCAGCACACCACACTAGGAGAGGCAGAGGCTGCCAGCTGGAGGAGGACACGATCCTTGAATAGTAAATCAACTGCTTCTGAAACAGATTAGCAAATAATTTCAAAGGGCTGTTCAAATTGCAGCAGGCCACAGCACTCATTTGTTTGCTTCCATGTTGTACCTTCCTCCTTTAATGTACAGATTAATGCTAACTGTGAGACTGACACATCACCTATTAGCCACAAGATGCAAGCCAAAATTGCATGATTTTTGAGAATTCGAGCAGTTTGGCTTGAGAAAGCACTGGCTGAATCGTGAATCTTCATTCACCTTAGTAACAGCCATCTAAAATGTCAGTCTTAAATCTCATCACTGTTGAGTCACAGTTCACAAAAAATATTTCTTTGATCTGCTGGGGTTATATACCTGACAAACTTGAAGTTCCATGTGTTCAACAGCATGAGCACTCAGATCAATGCTACCCCTTAATACGACTTTGCTCTACAATGAACAAGGAAAATAACATGAGTTTAAATCCGAACAAAGAGAAAATACAAAGGTGGAGCTTAGCATGTCAGAAGAGACAGGCACCGGCTTTACCCTGCGATACCTGACTAGGAAAGTTGTGTCACTCAGCTACTCTATCATTACTCTGAAAAAGGAGCTACATCTGTGGCCAGTACATACGAAAGAAGACCTGTGACTTCTATTTTCCTGTAAAGAGGCTTTAGAAGAAGTTGCAAGTGTTCAAAGAAAAAGGAAGACATCAGAACTACCAAGTAATTTTGATTTGTTTCACACAAGGACTTGTTAGTCACATCCTCTTTTTCCCCTCTAACAAAGCCAGTGGGGCCAGGAGGTTGTTTCTGCAGGGAATGCACAAACCCTTCACTGCACACCAGCAATGTGAGGGACTAAGTCCAAACCTGGCCCCAGTGATGAAGGCAAGACAAATTGGCATTCACTGGGGAGTTCCACAGCTGTGTTGTTGCAGCTTCCTACCCATCTACACCAGTGGACATGGGACTGACCAAAGCAGAGCTGCCCCATTTGAAGAAGAGGCAAACAGGAACTCTTCTGGCCCACAGAAGCACCACGCAGCCCAGACACCACCAGGACTTCTCAACAGCAGTGAAACGCTGAGAGTTCCAAGTGCCAGGAAGCCATGGCTGCCACACTGCATTCACCTGTAATCTCAGCCCACAGCACCGGTGCAGCCGGCACAGAGCCTTAGCTCAAGCCTCCAAGAAAGAGATCTGAAGCTACAGTGACCATCTCACCCTGAAAAGAAGCGTTTGCAAAGTCAGCTTTCAGTTGATTCCCCAGCTGACGACCACCAGCTGCACTCTGGGCTGTGGAAGCCGTAAGGCACAGCACCAACCCATAAGCAGAATTTTCTCCTGCATGCCTAATGTTACATTGCATTTAATTTAAAAACATAAGAGAGGAAAGAACAAAAACCACACCATTTAAAACCCTCATTCCTTCATTCACTAAAGCTGGAGAAAGCCCCATATATGTAAGACCACCTAGTACCCAAAAGTTTATAAAAGGGAAGAACATCTTGCTTTATCAGTTACTTTCCTACAGGGAAAAAGAGAAACAAAAAAACCCCCCCAAATAAACAAATCCAAACCAAAACAACCAAACAACTTCATGAATATTCATGTATTTTGGCAATACCCACAAATTCAACACACATTTTTCCCTGGCTCCAAAGGAACATTGGAACATGTGCACTACACCCATTCAAGAACTTTAAGTCAGCGACAGAAATTATTTTCCCCCTCAGACAGGGATCACGGAAGCTCTGTCTCTGTAAGGGAATGAGGCATTTTCTTTAAAAGCAGCTGCCTCATGAAGAAAACCAAAGAAGCTCAAGGTTTTACTTAAGCAAATCTATTTAATATGATGTGAAGGAGGAAAAAAAAAGTACCATCAAAATGGCAACTTGTCATACTGGTAATGCTTCCTATTTTTGTAGTAAGGGAAGAGCTGTTTTTAAAAAATGTAAATGCTCTTCAATTTAATGATGCTTTGGAGTCATCTGTAGAAGGAGAGCTTCAGTTTGTCTTTATACATAACAACAGATTGCTTTGAATATATTACTAATTATTAAAAGAAGTCATTAGATCGAATTAATTCTACTGCCAAAATAATTAGCATGTATTCCAACATAAAAACTCCATGTGCATCCTCCTGAATACTGCCAATAAACATACTTGTTTCATAAAACCAGCTCTTGTCTACACAGAATTATGGTGCTTAACCAATATACTTATTACTCCCAAACCCACCCTGAGACCTTAAATAAATGAAAAGGACACAGCAGTGGAATATTAACCACGATTTTTACCCCCTTTCCCCCCTGTGTTCTAAAACTTATATTAACTCTCCTTAAAATATAGACTTAGATCCGTCCTTTGCTAGGATGATTGTCATAATCAACACTTGTAGAATCCGGCTACAGAGCTTTATCTACACACGAAGTTACAGCTGCCGTGCTCTGAGGCTTTAGAAGAAATCCCTTCTGCTCATCCTGCCAGGACTTACACAACGACAGCGCTTATGCCCCTCTTCCTCCCCCTCAAGCTTGTTCTTTGTCAGCAGACATTTCAATTGACCTGTGCACACAAAGGACAGTACTTTTCCTTTTCCTCATCCTTCTCCTGAATATTGCCCGCACATTATTCCTGTTAACAAATACGCACCTTCTTCCTCTTGTGTCTATCAGGGAGGAAACACAGAAGCATGGGAACAATTTCGGAATCAGAGCACAAAGGAATTCTGCTCCTTCCAATAAGGCAGCTTTGAAAGCCAGATCAGCATCCTTTGGCATTACTTGTTAAGTTCAGCATATTTGATATTTCCATCATTTCTTCAGTAGTTCGCTACACCATCAGCGAGCCTTACTTTTTCCTCCATCATCTTCCTCTCCAGGATAAGCGACCGCAGGTCTCCAGTCCATTAAGCGCTGAGAGCCGCGAGCCCCTCTGGATATGAATTGGATTCGGTCTCTCGCCGTGCCTGACTCAGCCATGCGTGGTGCACCGCTGACGTGTGACCCCGCAGGCTCCGCGGNGGGCAGGGGAGGCAGGGCCGGGCGGCGGAGCCGCTCCGCGCCGCGCCGCGGACCAGCTGCGGAGCTATTTCGGTCCTGCCGGCTCCGGGCTCCGGCACACGCACACCGCCGAGAAAAGGTTACCGCAACTTTCCCTGGCACGGCTCTCGCGTGTGCAGTGATCGGCCCAGACAGGCAAAGCCACGCGAGTTTCAGGGGACGGTGCATTTGCTCCTGTAAAGTCTGCCTGGATTAATATTTAAAATGAATTCTCCTTTCACTGAGTTCATAAGCAGGTACAGCAAGAGCCTTTCGACAACGAGACAGCACAACCTCCATTTTTTAAACTGCAAGCATCCCTTTTCCAGCAAGTCTAAGCCAGGAACAATGTATTATTCTTTGTGACAACTTGAAACATCATTAGTATATAATTATACTAATCAGTACCTTTACCGATCAGAAATCATTGAGCATTTTCACATCAATAGGCCATCAAATGCTTGACAAGTCGAGCCCACCGAGCACAAAAATCAACAAAGCAAATTAATACACAAGTCGGGAAAATTTTCTAAAGATTTTTTGGCGGGAGGATAACTAGGCACTATGAGACAGCTTTATTTAAATGATTCTTTTTGGAATGTCTGCAGGCTGTTTTAAGGAGTCACAATACACTGGAGGAACAGTTTAAAAGTAAGTCCTACAATAAATAACAATCAAGATGTCGTAGGGTGGAAATAAAAACATGATGCAAGCTGAAGAAAGGAGGATTGTTCAGCAAATGACTGCAGTAATAAAGAGGGAAGTCAGTAGGAAAAACAAGAGACTTGTGATTAGAAAGGCAGGAGAACATCGGCATTCCAGGCTGAAGAGTCAGCTCTTCACACATGGAAGGAAGATTTCTGCTCATACAATTTCAATTACCTGAACCAGTGAATTTTCTCCTGGTTTTAGGGTCTTGTGATGGTTCACACAAGCACCCTCCCCACGCCCCAGGGGAAGAATAACCATCAGCCTTGTTGAGCTTTTTCTTCCCTTCAAAATAAGCCAAGGAAGACATGGCTATAATAAGCTGCATGAAAAGCATGCTGGAAAAACCTCTCTCAGGCATTTTTTGCCTCTAATAGAACAGTCCCCCAGCAGCAAGGAAAAGTGCACTGGTTCCCTATATGGGGTCTTTTCACCACAGCAGAATTAGGATGCGTTTTCTTCTTTACTTCTATGTCAGATAGAAAGAACATGTCATGGAGAGATTATCTCCCAACTCCCACAAAACCACCCCTCAGGACAGGACACGCACCCATCAAAATCTTAGAGACATAGTCCAGAAGCCATGCTTAACTTGGGGCTCCATGAAAGGAAGCCCTCAGAAAGAATTCTCACCGCTTACTTTGGGGACTGCTACAGGATCTTCCTTCAGATTGAAGCAGAAACTCTGTCAACACTTTCCACCCTCAAAATTCTTTAATATTCACATAATTCTGGTCTTCAGTGGGTTCTCTCAACCATGAGTAATGTATTTCTTAGTAATTCAGTTCCATTTCAGGAAAAGATCTCATGAGTGGAGTGTTCAGTTGCCAAAGGGATTTCTTAAAGCAGCAAGGACTTAACCTTTAGGAGGGAACACGTTCACACCTTATGACTTCTGCCAAGCTACCCAAACACAAGACCTTCATAAAAGAACGCTGGTTGCCTTTATTTATATACCAATTTCTGCTCCATTTTCAACATGGATGTTAACTAAACATCAAACTTCCAGAAACTCAGAAACATATTATCCTCCTCGGAACTGGAAAGTACCTCCATTTACTAAAAACCAGCTTCAGAAGTTCAAATTTGAAAGAACTGGGTCCAAACACTGAAACTCTATGTAGCCATTACAGTTTCTATTCTCAGAGATTAAAGGTACAAACAATGAAGAGAAGAGTTGTCCATAAAAAATTCTAGTTCTGAGCATAATCACCTCTAAAGTGTCGTGTCCTAATTAGATGTGCCAAAGGCCACCACAAATAATATCTGATAATATTTGGGAGAGGCAATTTGGGCGCTGAAGAAGTTCAGGAGGATTTAGTGTGTGCTTTTGCTCTGGCAGTTGCTAAGCTTCCCCTCTCAGCAGTGTCAATAAGCAGTCATTTCAGACATGAAGGATGCCAAAAAGTAAATAAAAACCCCACTCCCCACAGCTCTAAGATCACTCACTAATACCTTGGGTACCTTACAAAAGATTAATAGACTGGTGTTTTTGAAAGTTATCACTGAGTGCAGCCCATTTTTCTAGGTTCCAAGAACAGCCCTTCCCAGCCCATCTCAGTTTCTCCTGAGGGCTTTCCATCCTGGTGCCTATAAAGCCTGGATGAGGAGATTTTGATCTGCCAGTCTCAGGCTGCAATTAGGAGCAGGCACGTTAGCAGTGAACTTAAAGCAGGCGATGCACAGTGTGACCCAAGCCCATGGCAAGAGCAGGCCTCGTTATTTTCATGCCATTCCTTGTGCAGGCCTGCCCCATGCTGCAAAATGCTCAACTGCAGAAATCCAATTTATAGGAAGAAAAATAAAACCTGTCCCACAGTGGAAAACAGATTACACATTCTGATATCATTCCACAGATGAGAAAGGGACTCTTCTGGGGACGCTTCATGCGCTTTACAAAATGCTGAGAGAAGTGGCACTTCCATTCATAACCCATGAATGCATCCTCCCAGCATGCAAGAATAATATTGGGGGAAAAAATCCCAGCATTGAGCATCTGCACAATAACTTCTCGTCTATGGACAAGATTTAAAAAGCAATTGAAGATTTTCAAAGATTCAAGAGTCATGGCAACAGAGTAAAAGCAGAGTCACATTTTGTTCATAAATTCAGAAGTGCAGGCAAGACTTTGGATCTAATAATATCTAAACAGAATGAACAAATAAGAAACTGTCAAAAGGGACTAAAACAGAACCAGATTTAGAAAACTAAATCCAGGACAAATCTTAAGGAAGAGGCAAATTTAAGCCAAAGGTTTTTCAGCACAACTCTAGAAAAAGCACTCAGTGCAAGAGAATTAGAATTAAAGTCTTCCAACGGCAACAAAAACTCCAACACTACAGAGAAATTACACGTGGGAAGCTAATGACTGATGAAAAATTGAATAAAGAGTACAGAACAGCAAGACCTAATAACGAAAGTATGAATTCAGAGACCATTCACTTGAACCTTCACCACTGTAATGTCAACATATGGTTCCCGAACATTTTCTTCCATCTTACTCAGGTACTTAAATAATCATTTTCAAGAATTTTCTGTAATAGCTTTGACAAATAAGACTGTTTGTATGATTATTTAGTCATCTTTAACACCATATAAATTCATCCTGACAAGCTCTGCAGATTTATACCGGGGATCATATGCATTATATTTTTAGTCCTTATTTCCTGCATCTCTCCCTTCTGAGTTTTCCATTCCATTGCCTATCTCAGAACAAGTAAGAAACAGGAGGAGAGGAAACAACAGTACAACTTGGCAGGTTTCAAAAACTGGACTCTCACCCAACTAGACAGAACAGGATTTAATGCTGACCTGGGTAAGGATTCAATACATTCCCCTTTGGTGTTCTGCCTCATGTCCTTGGCCCCCCAGCAGACCCGTGGCTTTCCTTGCTGCCACATAAGCCCTACACACAGGGCTGCTCACAGCCCTAGATTATGTTTTCTACGAGTCAAGAAAATTATCTAAGCTATTTTAAGAATGTTAAGGCTGGAGGATTAAACACTCCAAAGCACCAAGAAGTGACAAGCTAAGCATCTATCTCCTATGTTACTCCCTTGTTGAGATTATTTACTGCAAAGCTCTTATTTCGCCATTATTTTTTCCAAACCAGAGGGTTTTCTTCTTTATGATAACAAGGTGTATTTTGAGTAAGACAAACAAGACTGGAGTACTCAAACCTTTTAACCTAACAGTTCTAGTTACATTATAACAACTTACACTTCCAAATGCATTTTTCCCCTCACACTGTATTTTTCACATAGACTTTCACTTGTCTGGAGGAAAAAGTGTCAATTAAGTCAGAAACTATAGTAATATGTCTATATTCAGCCACACAAAAACCAATAATTTTTTTCAGGCTTTTGAATAAAGTACACCATTTTCCAATAATTAGATTCTCTGAAGTAATCAAGTATCTCAAAGGAATAAGGTAACAAAATATTTATCCTTAATTTATCCCTTATTTTATTACAACGTCAAACTATTATTTAAATTCTCAAAGATTTCCAAAATCACTTTATTTGAGGGGAAAAAAAATTAAATGATCAGAGGTTAGCTTGAGTACTATATCCCTAGCATACACATTAAGTTTCCATAAAAATGCTGTTCAGCATTGGAAAAAAAATCGTGTTCTGCCAGAAATATGTCCAACAGCTGCAATTATCTTTGAGGCATAGATTTCCTACCTTTTGGTGTGTGACCCTCGAATTCAGATTGCATTAAATGATCAACAGCAGCTTTTCTGAAAGGCACAGGCCATGGACGTCCTTGATTTAACTCCTATCTGCATCAAATAATCTTTGCAGAAAGCTGCACAGCTTTTTATTGAAACATTTCCCCAAAATAGATAATCCACCCCGGACCACACATGGTCAGACATGTGTCCCGTTCCTCTGGGCTGGATTTATCCAGCTGCAGCTTCCAGCTACCACACTTTATTACAAACTTGCCCGCTGACTACAGCTCATCACCATAATTTTCGTGACTGATCAAGAAGTCATTGTTTAACCTTTGGGTTTTTCTTGTCTCAGAAGATATTTAGTAACTTTTGTACCTTCAGGGCAGATGTTGATTAGAGGCGATTCTGAACTGCTGACACCAGACTTCCAGCAACTCCACTGCCCACCCAAGAGCCCTTTTGACCACAGGATGTTGCCGGAGACTCGCGCTCACCGCTCTCCCCACTGCGGCAGTGCCCCTTTCGGTGCCATGTCCTTGACAGGTGACAAACACGGCCCGTGTCCTTGGCTCGCTGCTGTTAAACCCCGAGTTCGGTCACACGGAGAGCACCCGGGAATTTGCACGTGTCAGACCACTCAGACCGCAGCTGTTAACGAGACCTTTTCAGCTCCTAACAGCCCCATCACGGGTCGTCTGTCCCAGGATCAGCTTTGGGGTTTATTCCAGACCCCCGTCACGGGAGGCAGCACGGGATCAGAGATGAACCACCTGGACTGGGCTCAGCAGGGAACCGTCGGGGGGCACTGCTCAGCCCTCACTCCCACACAGTGCCCTGTCCTATCAACGCTGGTCACTGCCGAGGCTGGGCCACACTGGGATCCCAAAAACGGAGCAGGATCAGCCGCCCCCCAGACACCACCACCTTAATAAAAACATCAGCTGTACACCCCACAAACCTACCCTGACCAGTAGCACCAGCCACCCTCTTCGGTTCTGTGTTCGCCACTCCATTATTCACAGCACAGGCCTCTAATTACGTGGGTCTCCCCGAGAGCCTTTTAATTACTGGTGCATTCTTTCTTCCTGGCCTCTTGGATTTGTCATAATTATTCAAGAATTAATGGCAGGAAAATAACCCACAATATTAATTGCCTACAGAATACTTTGGACAACACTTGAGTCCAGTTTATCTGCAGCTACACAACTAAAACGTGAAATAAGTTGCTGGTATTGAATATGCTCCTAAGCTCTTTTCCTATCATCTTGCCAGTAGGAAAGCTTGAATAACTAACAATTTTAGCTCGTTAACAGAGATGTTTCAGTTATATTTAGCACTTCTAAAAGGGCAAAGTACTTGAAAGATACACACTTATTTGGATGCTTAAATATCTTTCCAGCAATATGCTTCTTCACATACATTTGCAAGGTGACTAACTGCTTTGCTTAGTTCATTTTTGAACACTGTACGCTGGAAAAACACTAATTAATTTCATCATTTTGTCAAATCAAGAAGCATTTAAAAAAAACATTCTTACTGTGAGGGATGCAGGCAAGAGCGAGATATGACACACAGCTTTACAAAAAGTGTTACAGAGAGTGATACTTGCATGCAAGCAACTATTAGTTCTCACCATGGACAAGCTGCACATATTTTAAGGATGTAACTCCTAGCAAGCACCCCCAAAAAATTCATATGTTCAGTCACTCAACTGGTGTCTTGATACGCACACAAGGCATTTAGGTTTATTTTTTTTTTAAAAAAGGCCTAAAATGCAACCCATGGCAAAACAAATCTAAGCACAGATTAGGGAAGCTGACAAACCAGGTCAGAAAACACCTTTTAAAATAGTTAAGAAGCGTTCCTTGTAAGAAGAATTACAACGTTTATGACAGGACTTGCCACAACCAGATACAGTAGCCTTTAGGATGGACTTTCAGTGTAGTTTTTGAGATGCAATAGATGGGACACAGCACCTACCTTGAATGTTTACAAAGTTTACGAGGTCTATTATGCAATTTCCGATCCCAATTCTCTGGATCACTGGAGTTACTGTCATAAGGATGAGGCCGTCCTGCCATTCCACTGCCAGCTTCCTCACACTACTGCTCTGAAAAGCACACATGCAGCACTCACAACCTACATTAAGAGAGCAGTGTTTACCTTTAAGTAATGCCACACAGGAAAAAAAGTCAGACATGCAGAATTTAGTGTTGTTAGGTTTTGATTTTTTAAATGCAGATTACAGAAAAATAGGATACACTGAAGCAGAAATTGCATGACATTAATATTTTATACAGTTTGCTGATACCTGCACTAGAAAGAGTATTTTGTTATAAGAAATATGGTTCTATAAATGCTGGCAGGCGACTTTAATTTTGCAACAATTAAATTCACTGTGTCCGAACAGAAAAGTCACTGGTTATAAAACACAAGACAAACATCATGATTTTCTTTCAAATGTATAAAGTTAATTCAAAGGAAGATCCCAAGTGCAGAACAGAGACCAACAGTTTTACAATTTGAATGGGTGACCGAGAGGAAAACAGAATTAACAGTTATGTCTGAGTCCTCACTCCAAAACAGAATCAACAGCAATCCTTAGAAACACTCAGTCTGGCCCAGTTTCACTGAATTTTGCAGAAAAGTCACCAAAACTTAATAAAAATAGATACAATAACTACCCTTGCTTAAGTGGGGTCTGATATTATGTCCAACTCCCTTTAAAGTTCTCTCATAGATGAAACCACCTTGTGACTGTCAGCAAAGACAGCCCATCTCAACAGACTGGTGTTCAACCATACCTCTAAGTGACACTTGTGGCAATAGAGTTGGATAATTCAGAACGGCCTGGTTACAAAACCGATAAAGTAACCACAAGTGAGCAGCTGATGATTGCACAGCATCTGGAAAAAAATTGAATTACAGATAGATAAACCTTCCAAGTAATGGGAAGTCTATTATGCTTCTTTAAAATTTTAAGCTACATATTGTAGAAACATTGTATCTCTACCTCACCCCACCCTTAATATACTTGTATTACATTCAATGAAACTTATCCTATGTGGAAGTGAGTCCCAAAGCAATTGAGACCTCTTTAAAACAAAGTTACTTCTCAAATAAACTGTCCTTAAAGTCATGGAAAATGGAATAGCTCTCCTGGCAAATTTAGATTCTCCTAGCTAAATTTAGACCCCAAAGTTTTTATTACAGGGGAAGAAGAGAACAAGCTTCTTAAAAATGTTGGTTGCATCCAAGTTTTGCCTTCGTGTTCAGTTCTACCCAAGAAAACAGGTTTAATACAAAATATACACTCTCCACCACAGGGTTGGGTCTTTTTCCTGTTACAGTTTCTATAATTAAATGCACTTTGATTGGAAGACTCCTATGGTCAAGTGTCCATATAGAGTTAGGAAAAGGAAAAAGCATTTTATTTAAAATTACAGGAAATACTCAACTTTCTCATGCAAAAAAAGAAAAAAAAAGCAAAAAGCCCCAATAAGCATTTCATTGTGTATTACCTGGAAATTCAGGTTAGCAAAGCACAGTCAGTGTGTGAGGATATTACACAGAGAAGGTTATAGGATCTACACACATTTATCAGGAGAAACAAGGAGAAACCTACAACCTATGTCAGAACAGAAGAAGTATTATTAAGGAGACAAGGGGAAGGAAGGCTGGTTTATAAATCCAGTCAGGAGTTACTCCAGGAGCAGTCGTTCCCAACTGAGGTGCAACACCAGGTACACAAGCAATACAAGAATAAAGACACTTTGTATCCTGAGTTGAAACAAATTGCGTTCATTAGATTGAGTGTGTTGAGCGGGGTACACAGCGAGCCTTGCTGCTCGTGGCAACAACCCCGTGTGGAACAGAGAGCCAGGAGCAGCAATGTCCCGGGGACACCACAGCTCCCACTGTGCCATCACACCCAGCTCCAACCTCTGCTGGGCCCTGCCTCCATTCCAGGCTTTGCCACAGCATCACAGCAGCTCAGGGCTCACGGAGCACCACACGTTTCTTTACAAGCTTTTGTTTCCTTCCACAAACCCTGTCTTCCCTTTAAAACCATCTAAGAGCTTCATAGACACCTCACCCTCTCAGGTACACACCAAAGCAGGTGCCTTAGGAGAAACAGGCACCTGGCACCCAGTTCTGACTCTCTGCATAGAGGCCAATATTTGAATTTAGCTTTTGTACTCAAAAGATGTTCAAAAGCAGCTGTTTTTATGAGAACTGCAGCTGAAAGGCCAATTTAAAGCCACTTCCTTAAATTGTCTCACACTCTCTGCCTTCTCCCCATCTCTCTTACAATGAAAATCCTACAGGAGGGTGCAGGTCCACACACACTTCAAAGAAAAGGCCTGTTCCAAGTAGGATCAGCTCCTCAGCGTGCTTTGCTATGCAGCTCCACGCTTAAGCCATCGCAAACAATAGGTCACACAGAAGGACAGAAACAAACAAATGGAACTGCTTCCCATGAACAACAGCATTCCCCTTTCCCAGCTCGCAGCACACAAGGAACCCCAGCAGTGTCACTGATGAAGTGCCAGGCTGGCACCCAACTCGGAACCAGAGCACAGCTATGAAAAGAAGGGAAACAATCCCAAGTGTCCAAAGCTACATCTTGTGAAACTTCTTATTTAGTTCCAAACATGTCACACCATGAACAGTCTTCCCTCCATCCTGCACTCCACAGGATCCCAACAATTAACACTTCTCTAAAAAACAATTTGCTGTAACGCAGCCAATTTTTTCTCCTTGACCACTGCTGATAGCGCTTTTGTGCAGATTATAAACAAATGTACTTCTCAATTTTATTCTGAGTTTTAACAAACCTTTAAGACTACAAATAAGAAACTCTTTTGTTTTTCTCTGTTGAAAATAGTTTCTTTTTTCAATGAGAAAATGCTGTATAAATTCTGTGGAGTAACTAACCAGTCATCCCGATTAATTTTTAAACACTTCTGCAAACCCACTTTTTCCTGCAGTAGAAAAGAATGTTTCAGCTGTGGTTTTGGTTTTTGGGGGTTTTTTTGCATGGATTCACACTGCACGCAATAAACAAAGCATGTTTTGAGGAACATTATGACCTTGTGCACAAGAAAAAAACAAAAACAAAAAAGCCCTGCAAGAGTACCTGGCCCCAAATGTTATTCAATGCCTTCCATGAAAACAAGGAACCACATCTGGAGTGTGGGTGAAGGCGAAAAGGCACCGGGAGCACATGAAATAAAGAATCAAATCCAAATGCCCTCAGCAGATCACACAACACTGGCGTATTGGCCAAAGTGGTTGACATTCTAATTAGCTAATTAGCAATTCTCCAGGTGTAAAGAATGATTTCATACCCTTCTGCAGAAAGCAAATACTCCAGAGAATCATCACAGGGAACAATAGGAAATCAGGAGGCAGACTTTAATTTTCAAAGCTTTCAGCACAGACGGCTAGAACACTTAAGATTTGCTAACATCAACTTGAAGCCAGAATCATTACTAATTCATGAACGTTGTAGGCTACTGAAATACAAGGGAATTGTAAAGACCTGGTGGGTTTGAGAAGCTAAAAGTCGATGTGGTAGAGCCACCCCAGACACTGCAAAATGCAGTAATTAATGTGTTTACAGCACTACTTGAAGAGCTCTTGAAAGGATCTATCATACAACAACTTGTGATAGATGTTGAACAGATTATTTAAAATAATACTTAAAGCATAATCAGTTCTGTGCCATGACAAAATAGAATGCACAAAGGTTGCACAGCAGATCAAGCAAGATTCAGACAACATCAGGTGCTGGACAGGAGTGGACATGCACTTTGGTGAGATGCAGGACTCGCATTTTTCAAGGTACTGCAGGCTAGCAGGGGGTGGAGAACGCTCTCTGGAAATCTCTCAGGAAAGAAGTAAAGCTAATCAAAACCAACATCAATGCATTTCCAGCCAGCCAGTCACACTGTAATTACTGAGAATACCTGTAAGCTGCAAAACTCTGGAGTCTTACTAAAAAAGATGATTACAATACCCTGAAATTCTGAGGCAGAGGGCCAAGATGTCTTCTGGCCACCGGCTCATCAGGTAGAGCAAAGATCTGATGGCTGTCAGTACTGAGGGCAACATTCAAATAACCAACACGTAACACTTCAGGCATCTCCTCAGCTCTGAGCTTTGGTCAGAAGCATTTCCAAAAGTAGGACAGGTTTCAGAAGTTCCTCTGCTCTAACCTGCTCCCTCAGCGAAGTGCACTGGAAAGGTGAACCAGGATACTCAGGAAGCTCCAACAGCTTCACTTGACAGACAAGTCACCAGCAAGGACAAAACTTGGCATTAGTTGCGACAAAGAAACTCCAAGATTCAGATTAAATATTTAGACTTTCTGTAAGGGGTGACAGTCTGCTGTTCACTGCCTCTAGTCATCAAAGCACAAAAGCAGCAACAACAAAAAGGAACTTCCAAGTCAGATTTACTGGGAGTGCAAGCACGGTGACATTACATCCTAATTAAGAAATACAGTTCAAAGGACACATGCTCATAATGCAAACACCACATACCATGGAAATCCATTCCTGTCAAGTGAGTTTCTTGCAAACTGGTGCAGACATCAGTCACAATTTAGCCACATAAAATAGCTTTATAAATTATCATCACTGAAATGTTATCAAACTGATGCTGATTAAAGCACAGCTAAGAGACATCCTTTGCAATACAGCCCCAACATTAACACAGCTTCAGGATTGAAGCTCCTCTTAATGAGCAAGTGGGAAAAAGAAAAAAGGAAAAAAAACCTGAGCAGTCACAGGAAGCTGTTGATTTTCCTATCTATAGCAGCATAAACAATAGTTTATGCAATGACTATCCTGCAAGCTTTAACTTTGTAATTCCTAAAGGGAACACGGTGATAAAACAGCTATCTGACATTGGAAGCCTAAAAAGCAAGAGGCAGATGACTCCCAGCTCCCCCTCTGATTAGGGCTCATTGTGTGAAACCTGCCCAGCTCTGCCTGTAAAAAGCTCAGTGAATGGAGCGACTTCTCCCTCCAAAAGCAGAATCGTGGCTATCAGTGCAGGAGAAAGGAGCAGAACCAACTCCTTGCCACTGCTACTGGCCCCATCCCTTGAGGCCCTCCAACACACAGAGAGCAGACAGACACGGAGCTTCATCACACTTGGCACGAGGGAGGAGATGAAGGGCACCAGAGCAGCAACCACGTTTCTTGAAGTAACAAGCAAAGCCTGTGCCCGTGGCTGTGCCCAGCAGTGACAACACATCTCGGTGGGCAAGAAAATTCACACTCAGATTTTCACACCTGAAATGAATTCTAAATTAGCTTCTGCTTTTATACATATTTTAAAGAGGTACATACTTTCATCGATAAGCAACAGCACCGGGCCAAGATTTAAGCAACATTGCTAAAGGAAAGCTGTGCTGAAAGGGATTGGCACGGAATGAGGTTCTGATTCTTGTGTATGAATACAGGACAAAGCAGCCCCAGCCTGAAGCACACAAGCTGCAGAAACACACAGTTTATAACAAAGTGACAGAAAACCCAACAGTGATGACATCTGTTACTAATTTAACACACAATGTCATCCACACATCAGCTGTTCACCGTTTTCAAACGCAATTGTGCCCAGAAGGAAAAGTGGGCTTCAAGAAGGAATTTAACGTGGGATATGAAAGCTGCTTTAGCTTGTTGCCTTTCTTAACCCCCGGGTTCCCTGGCATTAACACACAAACACAAACGTGCTGAAAACACTTCCAAGAGCAGCCTCAAACAGCACCATCTGCACAGAGGGCAATGACGAGCACAGGCAGGACGCACGATGAGTTTTGGAGACAGAAATGGTACAAATCGAGGGGTAATACTCAAAGGCTTTTGGCAATCTGCATCTTAACAGGAAAAGAAAATCTCTGTGATGTTTTGCAAGAGACCCAGACCAAGACACACTGACAGACCTGCCAAACACGGTGGAACAGTCTTCCTTAGCTACAGGGCAATGGATAAAAAAAGGAAAAAAAAAAAATCAGCCAGTTCCTTTTGACTGTATTTGTGTTCAAGCTACAGGAATTCCAGGTAACTGACACCAGATGACGCAGAGACACATTTTATAGCTCAGAAAAAAGATAACAAGTGTGAACCATCAGATTATGAACTCTTAATAGTGTGAGGTTGATAACTGGAATTGTTTCTCTGGGATATCTAATTCAATAGCAAACCTAGGAGGGAAAGAGAGCTTCTTCCAGGGAAAGGATCAACAAAGCTGAAGCAACAACGGAGCTAAGTACTCTTTAAATGAATCACTGAAGGTGATTCATGAAGAATATAGGCAAACAAAAGTAAGGAGAACAGTGTCAACAGTCAAAAGGCCACTGAGAAGTCAGATTTTAAGCATGTATTCAAATTTGTAAGAGGCAGCCAACAATAAAGAACAAAAAAGAGAAAAGGCTCAACCACTCCTTTGGACAAAGAAGCCAGACAAGTGACAGGAACAAACCTGGGAGAGGTCTATGATGGAGCTGGATCCAAATTCTGAAAGAAAAGGGTTCTAAAGTGACACACTGGATGGGACCAGAGTTAAAGGGGAAAAAGATGCAGATAAATAGCTACGGACAAAAGTGAACTTAAAGAAAAAAACTAATGACAGGCAACTGCAACACGTAATTGTACTATGACAGACTTATCATACAAACAGCTGATATTTTCTGCAAATAAAATACGTTACACAGAAAAAAATTATAAAGAGACTGAACTCATTATGAAATCGTTTGAGTAGGTAAACGACTGCTCGGGAATTACACGACGGCTGTCAGGCAGCCCTGAGCAACACCACTGTCTCTGTACAGGCCTCACAGCGACTGCAGGTGCTACCAAGAAACAATACACGATGAAAAGCAGGAATTTAAGCCGTGCCCAGCCTGCTCGTGACACCTCCCGTCCCCGAGCTGTCGGGGCAGGGCGGCGGGCGCAGGTAAATCTGTCTGCGGGGCTTCGGGGGTGAGAAAGCTGCAGCACGCGGCCGCCGGCAGCAGACGGGGAGCTCCCGGAGCCTCCCCCTCAGGAGACATTCCCAACCCACCTGGACGCGCTCCGCTGCCACCTGCTCCGCGTGACCCTGCCGCCGCGAGGGGCTCGGACCGGGGGGATCTCCGGAGATCCCTTCCGATCCTAAAGGCTCTGTAGCAGGGGAACCGGCGCCGGCCCGGCCGGCCGGAGCCCCGGGATCCCGGGCCGAAGGGTGCCAAAGGCC
>VZTA01008037.1:778982-820506 GCA_013398855.1 Mohoua ochrocephala
GGCGGCAGCGCCCGGGTCTCGCGAGACTCGCGGGGCGGGGCGGGGCGCGCGCGGGACGCCGTTGCCAGGGAGCGTCCGGGGGCTCCCTGAGGGGCTGGGGCCGCGCCGGGAAGGGGGGGGAAAAACTGCAGCCCGTGAATAAAAACCCACCGGAAAAATACCACGGCGAGTGAAATAAAGTAAGAAAATCGAAATCACAACAAGTCACAAGGAAACAAGATAAATCCCCCGCACAACCCTCAGCCGAGAGTGGAGGCGGCCGGTCTGAGGGGCCGGGGAGGTGCTGGAGAGCGAGCGCCGCCCGACGGCCATGGAGAATGGCGGGGCTGGGGAGCCGGGATAGCCCTGAGCAGTCGGGATCCCCCTTGTGGGGGCGGGATCTCCTCCGTGGAGCCGAGATCTCCCTCGTGGAGACGGGCTCTGCCCAGCAGAGACGGGATCTCCCCTCAGGAGCCGCGCTCTGCCCTGTGGAGCCGGGCTCTCCCTGAAAAGCCGGGATCTCCCCTCAGGAGCCGGGCTCTCCCTGAAAACCCGGGATCTCCCCTCAGGAGCCGGCATCTCCCCTGAAGAGCAGCATTGAGGGGATGATAGCGGGCCAGCTGCCATATAATACAGTTTATCTAGGTGAGCTGACGTCTCTGATATCTCAACATTCACCCTAAAACTGATTCTGATTTAAATTACAGCTCTGTGTTTGTACAGCCCTGTAGGTTATATAGAGTCTGTGTAATCCGCAGTCTGTTTAGGAATACAATTCGTGGACGTGGCTCTCATTCCATAATATCCCAGCAGAACTATCCTGTCCCGCAATTTAGGCACCCACAGTGTACTGAAATGTCGCAGGCGGCACTAAACCCTTCCCACTCCTCACGAGACAGAGGAGGAAGAATAAATCAATACTGAGCCCCAGATATATTCAGATCTAAAGAAAATATCTGTCTTTTTCCTAAAATATTCTCTGATGCATCATTATTAAATACAAGCAGCGCTTGACTTCCATATCAGGTGAAAGAACTCCTTCTGCACATTGAGGACACGAGGGGAAGAGGGGGCAAGAGAGCGAGGATTTGTGCCTTTGCTATACCCAAATGCCCCATAAAGGATGGCAGCTTTGCTACAATAGGCAGCAAACCATGAATCTGTTAAATGAATTCTCTTTTCCATCATTCAACAATGGCCAGAGAGATAAATCACACAGTTCTAGAAACCCAGCAGCAGAACAATGAGGGGCAAGCAGCTCGCACAAAAGCTGTCAGAATGTGCTAACAAGGCGAGGAGTCAGATGCCCGCGCGTCCAGCACCGAACTGAGCAACACGAAACGGGAGCATTTACAGCGGGCGAAGTCAGGAGCAGCTCAGAAAACCAAATCAGTCAAATAGCCAGCAGTAGGTTTTTACCTACAGATCTCACAACCTGTCTTGTTTCTGTTTGACTTCTTGTGATTTTGGCTTGGCTAAATTTTCATGAGCTTGTTGGGGTTTTTTTGGTGTACTACTGTTTGGCTTCCCCTGGGGATCGATACAGATATTGGTGCTTTTTTGTTCCAATGAGTCACCAGTGAGAGACACGATTAATTTCCTTTTCACTGAGACTTATATAAAAAAACAAGTGCGTGCAGTCAAAATGCATCTGCACAGGATAGGTCTTCAAGGACACAGTCCCTGGTAAAAAAGCCTTTTTTCGGATTATAAAAGCAAGGTGATCCTTCCCCTCTACTCGACCCTAGTGAGGCCACATCTGGAGTGATCATTTGACATACCTTTATCATGCCTCTTTTATTTCTTTTCGGACTCCTGTTGTTACAATTTATTATGATGATGGTTTATTAAATGTAAGTGTTTCAGTAGCCCTATAATTTCTCACCATCCTCTTTCTGGTCCCCTCAATCTGTGAAGGAGAGATGACCAAAATTGCACATTTGTCCAAGTGAAGATGAATCTTTGCAATTTTTTGTATTAAAATGTTTTTGATAACATCCTCTGCCCCATGCCGAACCTTCTGCTGTTTTAACTGCTTCTACACTGATCAGAGGTTTAAGCTGAAAAGCTGTAACAAATCTACTTTCTAGATAATTAGGAATTAATTACATTCAAAATACATCCTATTTTCAATGGGCATTACCTAGCGCTAATTAATCTGCCACTGTGCTGTCTTTAGTCCTGCAAAGTCATACTGTAAGTGTACAGAAAGTTTAAATATTTGTGTAATCATCATTCATCTACTGGATAGCTGAAGATTAGGAGGAGTGAGTTGTTTGGAGAATAGAATTTTTTGTTTAGATCGAAATGAAACAGGTTATGATTTTGGCACTTGAAGATTATATAGTTGTTGCATGTGTCATTATTGTAAGGGGACATAAATAGGTTTGTGCTAGGTAAACACCTTTTGTTTAACCACCAATATGATTTTGTGTGCAGGAAGAATGAAAGGGAAAATAAAAGTTGCTCTCATCATTACTTTTGTGCTTATTTTGCTGTCATAAAATTAAATGGCTTAGTAGTCTTACCCCAAATGCTAAATTATACCCAAACAGTCACAAGTCAGTCAGTTCTTATGCTTTAAAATAATGTCCAAGAGCTTTTGGTCCACTTTATTTGGTAATATATAAGTGAGACATAGGTACAAAAATGCAATTTTATTTATTGAAGTTAGCACAGATGTCTGATTAAGGAATAAATAGAAAGTGCACCTTAAGGCCTTGATCCTACAACCAGACAAGTGGCACAGAACCCTTGTGCCATCTGCTCCCAGCATCAGGGCCTTTGCATTGCTAAAAGGATGGCCCAGAGGATGGGCTACAGTTCGCTAGTTACAAACACATCTCTAGCCTTCAGCAGATTGCATTTATATTTGTAGTGAGTTAGGGGGGGTTTACGAGGCTCCCCAAGGCGTGCCAGACATCAAACAAACAAATAAGAGCCAGCATGGGAACATCCATGCAGCCACTTCGGCTTAGAGCAGCAATTCATCTGGGTTTGAGCTCTGGCAGTGGCAAATTTGAAGGCACCCCCCTCCAGTATTCCTGCTAGGAAAACCTTCTTGTTCATCAGGAGGGATTGAGGCTCCTGAGCACACATGTACCATGCAAAATAATTTTGTACGTGGTGTTTTTTAAAATTATCCTCATAATTGATTTTTTCCTATACAATTCTTCCTGAGTCTTGCTTGGAGTTTGAATGTATTACAGCTAATGGTTCCTCTCCCAGGCTGATTTCTGCATGGTAATGGTTCATTCTGGAGGTCTGGAAAACTGAGATCCCAATTCTACAATAAACTGCATGTGGAAATGAGTAATTTTATTTATGAGAGTCACTGGTCTCACAAAAAAAATTACTTACACATGAGGCCCTACACAACATACAGAACTTCAGGGACAGATCGTTTACAGAGAAAGTGAGGGACAAAAAATAGATATCACGAGATTTTTGTTTCAATTGTAACTGTCTGGTGCAGAATCATTTCCCAGTTCTATAGCTAGGGCCATGCCTACATACATGCTACCATCTCTGCCCCCACTCTTTCTGCAGTTAATTATAGGGTTTCATCTTTTGGAGGAGGGGAAGGTAATCAAACCTTCCCTTCACTTCTGTATTTTGCAAAATTCTTCAGAATTTTTTAAAATTTTATCCCTTTGTACTTTAATCTTAAGCTTTGCCTTCCTATCCTACTTCTTTTCTGTTTGCACTCTTTAATCCTAAATTATTGTCATGCAGCTTTTGCTATGTAATTAATGTTCATCTGATTTTAGGCCTTCTTCTGCAAATAGAGGTGGGTTTAAGTTTACATATTTCCACTAGTACAAAGTTAAACAAAGTTCAACCCTAGGGCCTGTTCTGGAGACAGGCTCCCCTGCGTTTATTCCTTGCTGGTTAACAGTACAAGCAGGCCTAGTGATTACTTACAAATGTTGCCCATGTAAGAGTTGCAGAACTGGTCTTAAATGGTTTTCCAGCTTTCTTACTGGTTTGGGTTTCTTTTTCCTCTTATGCTGGCAATTTATAAGATACATCAGCCAAAATACACCCAGCAATTGTCCTGGGTAGACTGTGAATACACTTTATTATTTGGTTGTGAAATGTCTCACTCAGTGGGGCTACAACCTCGAACAGAGCCTTAAACCCTTACTGCAGCTTGAATAAATATTAATGAAATGCCCTACTTGATCGATGCTCTACAGACATGTGCTTACATGGACAGACACAATGCTCTGGCTTTTCCCATTATGGCTTTGTTTTAAAGAGGACATCCATGTAAGCCTTGTCCAGATCCATGGATTTCTTCTGCATTGCTGCCCGCAAGTGCTCTGGGAGCAGCCTCCGGCCCAGGACAACGTCATCCTTGCTCCGAGGCCTCTGGGTCCGAGCATCCTCCAGGGCGCTGTGCACGTCCTGCAGCTTCATCTGCAGCCAGTCCTGTCTCTCCACGGTGTGTCGGTGCTCGCCGAGGTTATGCATTAACTGCATCTCACTCACTGACCTCTTCCTGCAGCAAAGGAAAGCAAAGAAAGAGGCCCGTGGTGGCCCTTCTTGGATTCCAGAACTTGGCTCAAAGAGCCAGCTTTGGGAACTTTCGTGAGGTATCACAATACAGAGCTGTAGGACCTGCCTGGCTGATTTGTAAGGGATTGAATGATGTCTGGGGAAGAGAGGGAGGGTGCGTGGTGATTTGTTATTGGTAATGGATATAGCAGTGAGAAGACATCAAAAATGGAAAGCAGTTCAGTTTTGTGACAATATTATTTGACCCTATAATTTAGTTCAGCTATTATAGAGGAGTTTAGGGCTTACACAATATTAGGTAAGTGATCAATAAAACTATGACATTTATTCAGAGGCAGTTTTCTGTGAACACTAGAGCTGAGGAAGCATGATTCCCTGTGGATTTGTGTCTCAGCTGGTTGATGTTAGTGTCTAAGTGTGAATTCCAGCTAGATTCTGGTGAAGGACAAAAGATGCTCACATGTATAGATCCCCAAGAAAGGTAGCTTGCCCAATTTGAATAATAAGAGAAGATTTACACCATTTTTCTCCCTCTACTCAGCTGCCTATTTTCCAAAAATATGTGAGAACTCAGAGTGTCTGAGATCCCTACAGCTGTTTCTAGAGGACAGAGTTTGGCCGGCTTGGCCAAAGGGTTCGAAAGCAGGGACAGAACTCTCACGCATACACAGACAAACCACCACATTCTCAAAAGCAGCAAAAGCCATCCAGTGTGTGATAATGTGCTTACATCATCGGTCTTCCATCAGAGGTTGTAAAAAAGCATATGGCACATAAAATGATTGCAGCCCGGGCCAGGTTTCTTATGGAAGTCATTTTGTCTACAAAGGTAGAAATGAATACATGTAAAGTCTGTAATTCAAGTTATTTCTGTTCATTCCAAAGAAATTTAAATTAGAGAAAAAGTTGAAAAACACCAGAGAAGAGTTTTTTTAAAATGTTTTTTTTCAAATGGGTTAGATCAAGGAACGCAAATGATGGATTTACTTCTAATACCAATTTTGTGAGCAACTCATTGCTATTTCCTGGGCAACTCCATGAATTTTGGTCAGCCTTAGCTGCCGTGAATCATCATCATCATCATCATCATCATCTATCTCTTGCAAATTGGGTGAAAAGCATCATGTTCTTCCAGTATTATTATTATTGTCATCATCATCATCATTATGACTCTGTAGCCTTCAAGTCCAGTGAAATACTTGTGTATAGCTATTCAAATGAAAAGTTTTATTCTTTTCTCTATTTCTTTTGCATATTCTTTAGAATAAAGAGGCTGACACTTTTCCTGACAATTTTGCATAGAGACATAACTCTACTGAGTTATGCCAGTCCCTGTTGAGTTACAGAAGAGAAATCAGAATTAAGCTCCTCATTTTTCTCAGGGATAATCCTGCATTTCCTGTATGAATTCCCCTCTGATTTTTACATCATCATCAGAACTGCCATTTGGAATGTATTTAGAAAATATTTACCACTGATGATGCTACAACAGGCAGAAACAACACAGTTCCAATATCAGTTTCTAGTTTGGATTTTCAGTGTTGGCAGTCAGAAAAGGCATCTTTTTGTTACCACTTAAGCTATTTGATACAGAGTAACTGAAACCTAAGAGATATAAAACTACACAATGCCATTTTTTGCAATAGTTTCTGCAGCTTTACTCTAGGTCAGAGAAGCATTTATAACATGGTCTCTTACATGACAGTATCAATGAGGTCCTAGCAGTCCATCTAACCAAGTATTACAAATTCAGGACTTGAATTCTCTTCAAGATATTTCTCAGTCACTGTCTCCGACTTTTTCATTTCACAAATTTAGTTCAGATAACATAGCAGGTTGATCTTACTAATATTCACTTATTTTTTAAGATAGTCTGAAAAGACACTAACACAAAAATGGGTAAAGAATCAATGATAAAATATTCTAGTAAGTCTTTCAGACAGCTTGGAGAAAAGTAGAGTGTACTTACCAGATAGAATGTTAAAGAGATTTCTGGCTTGGGTATGTCAGCAGATGACTGTCTCTTGATGTCAAGTGTATTTAAAGACCACTGAATTGGTTTAGTGGACCCCTTAAATGTAACTTTAAAATAGAGCTTCTAAGTAACTTGGAAGCCCTTTTATTGTCTCAGTCGATGTCACTGTCACACACACCCTCCTGACCCTCATGTACCCACCCTCAGATGCTTTTGATGATTTGACATTTCATTTACAGGGTAAAGAGGACTCAACAGAAAGAAAGTCCTGAGAAGCTGTGAGGAAGTTTGACTTTTAAATTCAGAATTGTGCCCAAGATAACATGAGCTCTGAAGCTATTGGAAGGATTTGCAAAGAAAATTTGAGTTGTTAAATGCGGGCAGGTAAAACTTAAATGAGTCGGTGAGGTTAGTGATCTACAAGTGCAAGATTAAAACAAAATATTTTTGCAAAATATTGGAAAGATAACACCTATATTACTTGTGGGAAATAAGAAATAGTCACTTCAGGTCAGATACAAGGCTTCTTTCTGAAAGAATACATTGGAAAGGAGCAGAAGTCCCAAGAATGATAGAGGATCATGTTTTAAATGAGAAGCTGGTGCCACTGAAAAGTTGTTGAAATGGTGGTAGACCCTCACTGCTCTCACCCCCACCTATACCTGTGAAGAGCCCTGAATATCCCAAATGTGTTCAGTAGAATGAAGGCATTTGATGCAGCTGAGATATAAATTAGTACTTTATAAATTTTGGGAAAGAAATTTAGAATTCTGCCTGCTTTCCAAGAAGTGAAATGTGTAAATCAGCAGTACTTTCCCATACACATGAAGAAAGATTATTTTTGCTGCAAGATGCTTTTCCTGTGTTAGATGCTGCTTCTGACTTCCAGCGTATTTCTCCTGAAAAAACCCCAAGTAAACAATCCACAAACAAAAACCAGTTTGCATCTGCACATTTTAACCCAGAATTTGTAAGATATTATTGCTTTTACCATGAATGCTTTTTGCTTATGTTATATTCCTGTTGTATTTCATAAAGAGTTATAAAATTACATGGGCAAAGGGAGGGAAGACCCAGAAAGTCCACAAAGCTCTAGAGATCTCATGGTTCCTTCAGTCTATAGATAAGGGAGTAAACTGAGAAGCAATGAAGCAATTTATTGAACAAGTTCAAGAAAACAGAGTGAAGATAGCTTTCAGCATAATATTGTCAGCTGTGAATATCCTTCCCCCTAAATGCAGCATACAGGGGTTTATGGGAATGTGTTTTATTAGGAGATTTGTATCTCCTGTAAACACCAGGATATTAACCTGAAGGATAAAACATGACAGAACTGTTATTAAAGGATCTTCCCAGGTATAATGTGACTAAAAATGTACAGTGGAATGGCATAACAGGCGAGGATTTTAAAGTCTCCACACAGTTGATAATGAAAAGCTCCCTTTCTTAGATTTTACTGTAACAAATGCAAAACCTTTAATGAAAGTCTCAAGGTGATTTTTTTACAGAGGCCTGGCATTCATATGGAACCTTTAGCATGTGACAGCAAAGGCTGAAGTAAAGGACAAGTGTTAGAAAATCTACTGTCATTTTTATTCAAAGGTAGTGGTGGGTTGTACCTAAAATTTCAAGCAAAGATGGCTTAACTTGATACCTTGAAAAAGATGCAGTTTATTTCAGGAGAGCGAAGATAAAAAAATAAAAATATTCCATGTGTGCCCATTATTAGTAAACAAATAGAGCCTGCGATGGTAATTTTGCATGGCAGCTCAAAATTGCCATCGCTTTATATGCAGAAAAAATAACTTGCTTGATTTGGATTATTCTCCCTGAAGTCCAAAAATTATGTTATTTGAAAATACAGCTGCTAATAACTTATCCAATGTCATCCATGTTTGCTAAACTTGGCATATCAAACATGGGAATGACAGATAATGGACCAAGTGAATGTAGTTTTTTTACCATATACTGTAATTTTTTACACTTATGTTTGTACACAATGCATCCAGTGTTTAATGAGGAGCTGAAAACAGTATTGAGCTCTTTTAATGTTTCAGTCAGATGATGATTCATGTTCAGATTCAAATTTTCCCCTGTCTTAAGCATCCTTTTAAAAATTCAGATCTCTTTTGGGCACTGCTTAACTGATCCCAAGAAATCAGGGTTAACATCTGCTAAACTGCAGTTCAGTAAGATGTTTAAGACTACTCAAATTTATAGACATTGCCATAAAAAAGAAACAACAGAAAGAAAAATTAAATATTATCTCCTCAATTAAAAGGCATTTCATGATCCTTTGTATGTATAAGATTGTGCACATAAACACAAAGTGGCGACAAAACCTGCAGTTTCTTAGGAATTTTTCGTGCCTGCAAATGAGACCTGACCAATAGAAGGCAATTTTTGTTCCTCTTGAGATAAGAAGAGGGAAAACACAGTGGATTCTGAGTTTTCCTATTCTGAAAGCAGCAGGCTAAGAACGAGCCAGTGCAGGAATCAGTGGGTACAAGTGAACAGAGCAGTCAGGGGTGTATAAACCATTAAATGTTTCAGGTGCCTGCCAGACAAAGGCAACTGATTCAGAAACTGATGACAAAGTCCTGGTGTGGATGTTGCAGTAGTGATACTGACATTTCTTTTCCTTTGGAAGATGACAAAGGGAGAGCAGGCAACTTTTTACGAGACTTAGGCTGAAATGCAATAATGTTTAGAAGATTTTAGTCCAAATGTGTGGCTATTCCTTCGTGTACCTCCGCAAGCTTTCTCAGGCTAGATCTAAGCTTGAGTCAAGTGTTCTTTCCTACGTTCATTTAAACCTACAGACTGCTATATGGAAATGAGACAACGTAACAGCATCAACTCAAAAGTTTGTTACTGTAAAGGCTTCTCTGTGCCAGGAGGCATTACAGACACCAGGCAAGGGCATGGCACTTCTGAAGATGAGGGAGAGGGCTGAAAAACCAAAGGTGCTGGAACCACAGTGTGGGAGGGAAGAGCTGACCATAGCCTTTTCCTCTGACAAGAGTTTTTCTTGATCAGCCAGAAACCTACCCTTCCCTGACCTTCCCTTATAGATTGCACAGATACCTGAACCAATTGGGCATGAAGAAATCCGTGTTGCTTTGTTTGCAGGTGGTGTGCCACTGACGTTGAATTTGTGCCATTGGATGTAATCAGACTCCAGGGTTGAAAACAAGGGGAAAGCAGTTAGACAGATTTTACAGCCAGGTAGGTGAAAAACGACCACATTGCAAAAATTCTGAATTATTTTTAAACTTTTTTTGCGTATTCTATTAATTTTGTCAAGGGAAAACATTAACTGCATCTTGAAATTAAACACATCCTGAGGTACATTACTGGGATACGGTTAGAGGACACAAAACTTTCTAGAATTATACTGTTTAGTGACTAAAGCATATTTTTCACAAATTAATTATGTAATCTGGTGTATTATTATTCCTACAGAATTCTTCATCCTCTAGATTTAAGGCTTCAATGCTGCAGTCAGATTACTGCAGTGCTATTTTCAACAGCAGGCTTTTTCCACATTGCTTGTTCCAGAGGGTAGTTCCAGATAAAATGCTTTCTAACTGCAGCTATGGCTTAAAGAATATTAGTAGGTCACTGAGCAAGGGAACAAAGTAATTGATGACACGCTGGATGATTGGTGAGGCAACTTTCTAAATGTGTCCAAGGAATGTTTCTGTCTTGACACAATGAAGAGCCAAAGTGACAGTCAGTAAACTCTTTAGAACTTCATTTGATTGACAAGATTTGTGGCTTTTCAAACATCACAGCAGCATGTTCGGTATTTTATGTAAGCAGTGTTGGGTATCTCCAGGTGAGTTTTGGGTTCACGCAGCCAGATGAAGCTTCAACCCCATGACAGTTTCCAATTAGACAAAAAACAGCACAAGGATTTCTCAAAAGATCACCTATCACAGTTCTAGTTTGTGTCCAATCTGCTTCATACAATGGGGTCTTAGCCAGTTATTTTCATTTGGAAATAATTGCTTACCAGTATATTTTTTATCCAATTACATAAAATCTTTCATTTGGGAATCACAGTATTCTTGAATCTCCCTGGTTTTCTTCTGAGGAAAGTATATACTGATGATGCTTGTTTCTAGGCTATGGACATTTAGACAAAGATGGATTAAATGCAAACATCACTGAGAAAAATATCCGAGAGAGAACAGAAGCTGATAGATTCTAGTCCCAGTCACCTGACTTTAAGTTCACTTGTTTACCTGGGGAGATGGCCTGAGCGCTGCCATGATGATTGTGATCCCGATTATTTCTAGAGTTAAATAATTAAATGGAACATGTGCAATTAATGGACACCTCCTTTTGCTTTCAGTGTGACTCAGCCATGATATCTAGCAGAGCTGTCCAGTTTATCACAGAATTTCTCTATTGACCTATCATGGGCATGCCAGGCTTTGATGCTGTGATCAGGAATGCACGAGTGCTCGCTCTCTGCATGCCACCCTATATGATGGCTGCCTAGAATTTCACATAGCATTACATGGCTGTTTTGAGGACCAGATGGAGGCCCCTGCTTACCTCATCTCTCTTTCATGAGAAGAATCTGAAGCTTGGTGAAACAGCCCAGAGCGGCCCAGAGGAATGTTAAAATGGCTGTCAAGGGAAGTCATGAAGCAGAGCTACCTCTGAGTCTCTACATATTTCACTGGTCAGTAACCAAAATGCTGTTGTGCATCCTGAACAATAAGAAGAGCCAAGGTTAGTTTCAACAAGTGCATATTAGCACATTTTTAAAGTTCTGTTAGTGAATTGTACACTAAATATATAAGTATTTATAGAATTGTGAGTGAAAGTCTAGGTTTTGATTTGGATTTTAAAGTTCTGGTAAGTTATTTTACAGTCAGTAATTAAAAAATATTAGCCCTCATGATGCTGAAACACTATGCTATCAATGCTCTGCTGAGTTCATTGCTGTAATGAACAATACAGTACTTTATGACCTTTTCCAGTAGATAGGAAGACGGTACAGTACTCAAAACTGCTGTTGGATCATCAGATTTTAGGGACAATACCAAACTGGATTATGCATATGCATACTCGCACACATATATAGTCATAAATAGGCCAGAATATTTAGAGGCCCTCGCTGGCTCTGAGTGCTTTGAGCAGGCCTGAGTTCCCTTTCAATGCCATACAGGGCACCTGGAGCTCTAATGAAGGCTCAGGTTCTTTTGTGTCATCCCTGAAAGCACCATGTTGTCCCTGACAAGCCCCACAAGGACACCAGTTTTTAGAGCCCAAGTAATCCCAGAGGGTAATGCATCCAATATTGAAACAGGGATGAGTCCAAAATCCACTCCAATTCCTTGGCCAGTCTCAAGAACTTCACTCAAGGCTTCAGGATTCAGGAACCTTCTCTTCAGTAAATATCTGCACACACAGGCACATACATGCACATTCTATAAAATCAACTCTAAAAGCATTTAGGACATCTACTAAAAAAGGTTTGAGTAGTTAAATATTAGGAGCAGCAAATACCTGCAAGTGTCAGGTTTGACCTAACAAAACCATTGTAAGAATGAATGTGCCAGCTCTGCATAAAAGAACCATGAAGACTCAGGATGATACAGGATAAAACAAGGAAGGTCTGCAGGCTTCATGCAGGTAGCCACGTATTTTTCTATCCATTCTCCTGAAAAGACATTTCAAGTTCATATTCCCATGTATTTTGCAGCCACTGCAGATGAGCAGATAGCATCCAAGTAAGCAATCTGCAGCCTGATGAAATCTCATGGGAATGACGAGTACAATCTGCAAAAGAAGGAGGACATTTCAGACCTTTCCTGCAATCCAGTGACTATTCTGAAAAAATCTTAGTCCACAGTCAGCTGAAAAACTCATAAACACACAGAACTGGCATAACTGATTGTTTTGTTCGGGTTTTGAAAGAAAATATTGTGCTATCTTGCTATGTGAACATGCAAGAAACGCAGACCCTCTAATAATGGTGGTACTAAGAACGAAAAATATGTTGTATTTAATACAAAGCTTTTCATTATTTGAGCTATGAATTACAGCAAATAAAATGCTTTATGTTATATATTAAAGACCTCGTCCCAGAAATAAACCCCTTGAAATGAAAACTTCTAGGTAAATACTTTACCAAAGATTAACTCCATAGATATATATTTTGAGCTGAAGTTTCTTCAAGATAATCTCTTAATGTTATTTTACATATATTTATACTATTTTCTAGAGGGATAACACTTCTTCTGTGTTTTCTATTTATTTAATACAGCCTTTTCACTAAACTATTAGCTGGACTATTGACATTTGTCAAAATCAAATTCTTGAACTAATAATTTTCTTCATTTTAAATCCATACATATTATTTGCATTATATATATATTTTTAAAAATCTTTCTATGTTGCTCAGAAATTTTCTCAAAACTTATTTTTTTTCTTAGCATCTCCTGAAATATCATTTTCATGCTAACATGAAAATCTAATAGTAATTCTCACAATCTAGTTCACCAAGAAGTATAGCACTTTATATGAATTCTATACAGACTATCTCAATTCAAAATTTTTCATCTTTAACTGTTTTTTTCATTGCTTAGCCTCCACTGAAATCTATTCATGGGTTGTGTCTCCTTCCATATGACATTTAGGCGCTTCAATTTTCTATGCTTTTTGTAAAAGGCCCAGATCACCTCTTGCACATTGTTATTTTAATCTCTGCAGTTTGGACTAGGATATGAACAAATCAGAATTGCTTAGCTTGCACTGGGCATGAGCGACAATATAGAATGACAAGTAATTAAGGACCTAACCCTGTATTTCTGCCCTCATTTTCTGTTATTCTATTTTTTAACATGGTGATCTCTCCGTCTCATGGGATAGGCTAGTGAGGGTAAGAATTAACCAATTCTGCCCAAGCAATCGCTTCATTTTCTATGGTTCCTAGTCCTTATTAAAATGGTCAACACTAGAGAATCCAGTCCTTAAATTAATTTTTTTCTCGGTAACCCTCTCTTAGTAACAGGCTGTTTTCACCATTAGCCAGATAACTTTCCTCCTGTTGTCTCCTCTGCCCTCTTCTTACTGCCCACTACCTAAACAAATGGCTGGTTTTCAACATTTAAGAAAAGATAACAATTACTATATATACACAAATATTTATATCTAAGAAGCAGAATCCATAAGAAGCAGTCCAAGCCTATACAATCCTTCTATAAACTGTTCCTTCTCTTCCTGTAAGTTGTACAATTTTGTATGACTTCAAGATTGAGAACTCTGAGTACAGATTAGAGTTTTTCATTAATTCTGCACCTTTATCATCCTGTAGCAGTAACAATGGGCTTCATTCTTTTACAGTGATCCTACAAATGCATCTTAGAAACAGAGAATCATGAGAAGGAAGGATCCTAAGCTGGCTTCCCTAGCAGCCTTGTGAAATTACAGAGCAGAATAATTAAGGCAATTGCTGCATTAGTTTTCCCAAGATTAGTGCCCCTTCTCCTCTCTCATCCATCAGGAAACCTAAAAGGAATCTCTGTGTACGTCTGCAATACAAATGACCCGAAAACCAAAGGCATGGTCTGAAGCTGATAGGAAATAGGGCATACTAATGTGCCAACAGATGCTGAGGTGGGAGTGCATCCTGGACCCCTAAATCTCTTTGTATCTGAGAGATCCATAGATATTTGTGATGTATAAATTCACCAAGGGGCACAGAGAAGGTGGCTTGAGCTGAATGTTGTTCTGTGCTGGCATCTGTGCTGTAACTGTAGGAACCGGCTCTATAAATAGCCCAACCCAGTTACCTTTTTCAGAACTTCAGGGATGGCTAATCACCGAAATAGAAGAATTACATAACTCCGTTCTCTAAACATCCTCATTCACTCTGCAAATTGGGTTCTTTGCACACCACTTTAAAATTAGTGCATCCCTCTGGTTTACACTCAGCGCTTGCTGGAGCAGCTGTTGGGTGGACACCAACTCAAAGGAGCAATGCAGGTATTTATGAAAGAACATTTAGAAAGAAGAGCAGATGTGAAACATCAGACTATAACACTGATTCTAAAGTGAAACTGGGTAGGGTCCAAAGGCATGTTTTTGATGCACTAGGCTGCGTGCCCATGGCTGAGTTACACGAGGTGGGAGCAAATATTCAAAGAGAATGGCGCACATTTGCAAGGCTGGCCTTGAACTTAAGGTTGCACGAGAAGTCAGAGAAGTCTTTCTTCCTCTGGAAACCATTAGTATTTAAGAAGCATCCCATACTTAAAAGGAAGATTTCATTTGGGAGCTCTGAAATCTGTCCTTAAGGAGCCACTACACACAAATCTGGATGTAGAGTAAGCTGAGTGAAAAGGCTGTTCGTGGATCAAATTCTAAGAGTCTAAAACTCTTAGGGCCTTCTACAGTGAAGCTGTGTGTTGGAAGCACTTGCAAAAAGAATACCCCAGGAGTCCTTAATGTTTGCAGATGTATGTCCAGTTTCTGCCTCCTCAAGCTGAGCAATCCCTCATGTCACTGTTGCAGTGGCCCAGCAGCCTGATAAGGTAAAGAGAGGACACTGCATTGGAATGGACAGATGTGTAGATATGCTCAAATATGACCTCATCACGTCAAGGATATACTTAGAGACCAGTATCCTTCTGGAAAGAGTGCCCTACAGCTGTGCTATCACTAATGCCACAACAGCTCATGGTAATTCTTATCAAACAAAACCAGGAAAAACTGTGTTCACAAATCTCAAAGCCGAAATCTACCTGCAAAAGTAGGAAATATTGCCCAAGGGTCCCTGCATCACCGCCTGTGAGTGGAGGTACCTTTCTGTGACACCGTGGCTGCGGAGACCACAAGCTGACCTGGTTTGCAGTGAGAAGTCCTGCATTCCAGGTGCAGGGCAGGCCACGGGGCTGCCAGTCCATTGCTGTTCTATTATGTAACGTGTACAAGCTTTTGGCACGAGTGATCTGACACCTGCAAGAGGCACAGATTTCCCACTCTGCCAGGGTTGCAACCTCATCTTGTCTTGTATTGATCTTCACAGAGGAATTATACAAAACCTGCAGACTGGATTTTTAAGTTTCTTGGGTGTTACTAGATTTTCACTTTATGTGTGTCCATGTCTTTTGCTCTCCAGACACACTTATTTTCTTCCCATAAGCCTTCACTATTTTATCCATCTCTATTGAGGTTCTCTCCCGGATTTTTATTCCTAATTTATAATCAGCCCTATGGCACACTACATACCATATTTCTGAAGAAATATGAATATATATTGTTCTGCTTAATTTATAACTCTGTTCTTTTGAAGCATGATGTAAAAGCTCTTTGCAAAACTATGAACACTGATTGGAATGATTGTCATTTTTTTGACTTCTGGAGAGCCTCACACTGACAGCTGTTATTTCTGGTGCCAATCCCACCTCCATGTAACAAAACACTTCTCTGTATTATCTCACTGCACAAGTATGATAAATACTTTGTCACAGGCATTTACTTACATCCTAGTCCTTCTGTGATGGTGAAACACAGGTGTTAGCTCAGCTTCTGTGCCTGCATTGTAAATAGCACTAGACTAACTAGGTGGTGATATCACATCAATATTTTGCATTTCCAAAGAAATATCTCGCATTTTTATTTCTTTGAGTACAGATCATGAAAAAATGCAAAGGGAGTTTCAAATTTCTCTGTTCTGAAGAGACTTCATTCCGTGTAACATCTTTAAAAGAAGAGGCTTTCAACTATCTCATATTCAGAGAAACACTTAAATACTCAGATGTCCTTTACCACAACTGCCTGCTCAAAGCAGGGTCGACAATTGATTCAGACCCAGGATTCTTTATCCAGTTGGGTCTTGAAAATCTGCAAAGACAAAAATCCTGGAAGCTCTCTGGGCAACCAGTTTAATTACCTTTGAGGGGAAACATTTCTTTCCTCAGTCAGAATCTCCCATATTTCCAGCAGCAGTGCTCTCTCTTGGCAGTCCTCGCCCAGCCATTACCACTGCAAGGTTAATACTCTGTAATAGTCCAGCCCAAGCTGTGATTGTACAGGAACACTGAAAATGGTTGACCTGTGGTTTATGGGCTCATCCTTTTTGAAGCAAAGGGAAAAAACATGTGAAAGACATGCAAACAACTCAGATCACAGTTTCCACCATGTCTCTGAAGCAATTGGCTTTTTTTCCTAAAGGATTCTAGGCTGAGGTAGTTACATAGCAGCTTCCTATGAAAAATAAAAAGCAAGGGGGAAAATAAAGCAAATATCATGTTTAAAGATATATAGAGAGAGGTTGATTGAAAATAATAAAGTTTTAGCTGTACAAAGGAAACTGAACTAGGCATTTCAAATGCCACTAAATTACAAACCAAGTGATACAGTAACCAGGGAAAGAAACAAGTTATGTGAGGTAGGTAGAGGATCTTCAGTATTCAGTTTTGTTTACACTAAGCAAAACATTGAATAGAAATAGCCTCTGTTCCAGGGGACAGTGAGCAGGTTGTATCACTCTTTGAAAAAGCCTCTTGGGGTGATCTGGTGTATTGTACAATACTAAGATTTATTTAGGTTCATTGGTTGCCTTAATAATTAAAATGGAAACCACCGCAAGAATAACCGACATAAACAGAGAAGTTCCTGCCTCACTCATCTCTCTGAATTATTTGAACATGCTAAAAAGTAGTAGATAGAGAAGAAGGATCTTGAGTATGACCTGATTTAGAAATTTCTGTATTCCTAAGAATATCACATGTCAACAGATATCATCCACCGGTGCACAAGTTTCCCACAAGGATTTTGTTCCCTCACTTTCTGTTTTCATCAGAAAAGGGATCCAGACACTGAAAAAGTATTCATGCGAAAGTATTTATGTAAAGAACACTTGTGCATTTCAATGGTTTTTTCATCAATATGTTTTACCTCATTTAGATTTTTTATCATAGATTATTTTGGCTGCAAGTTGGCTTTGGCAAGTTTCATAGAAAATTATTGCAGCTCAAGGAGTTTCAGCAAGCACTGGCAAAACATTCGAATACAAAAGCTTTTGAAAATCTGATGCATTTGCAGCATCTCGACAACAAGTGTTCCATTATAATTAAAATTATGCCATTAGTCATGAATATTTGCAATCAAGGGCGGATCTGCTGAGATGGAGGTATCACAAAGGTCATTTTTTTGCCTAGCATGCGTTTTCCTTGCCTCATCTTATCATCACATGTGTACATCTGATTGATTTCTCCAGATATCTCTCTCAGAGCCAGAAAAACAAAGCAAAAGTACAAAAGATTATGCGGGAGGAGGTGTCATTTGAATTTATCTCACCAAATCACACACACAACAAGGAGAAGCAGCACTTCATTATGCTTCTCTGTTCGCTCAGTGTACGCACACAGTGCATGATGTGTTGAATAATTAAGTTTGCTGACCCAAAACAGCTGTGACAACACTTCCAAGAGTTCAGTGGCAGTGCCTTCGTTCAGTGTGAATTCGATGGACCAAATTTTCCTAAGTGGTTCTTGAAACCAGACTGCCAGGATGTTGGTTTTTTTTTATTGGTGCAGTTTCAAAAGCACAGAACCTCGTGTAAGGTTCCTCTGAGAGCACTGCTCCCACAGTCCTAATGCTCTTGCTGGGAAACGTTCTCTGTGCCAGTGATCTCAGAAGGAGAATCTGGCCTACAGATCAAATTCCCCAGCTCCCAGCTTTCTGTTTTGAGAGGCAACCAGGCATTCCCTAGTAAAGACAGTTCTTTAAAAGCCATAGAGGCAGGGATGAACAGCAGGAAGCTCAGCCTCAGCAAAGGAAGTTTTTTATTAAATCCTGATATCTGATGTGAGTGTATTGACGTCATCAACAGACTCACATTTTGTTCAAAACCATGCAAGTTTAAATTTAAAAAAAGGTCTGTAAATTGTGTCCCTGCAGAGCTGGTGATATTTTAGGGAGGCTATGGGTTTCTAAGAGACTTCCTCTAACTCTTATAGGGGTAAGTTCTGGAACTTAGGGTTTAACTGATGTTTGGCCTTGGGGCCCTTCTTTTCTATGGTTGTTTGGGGTTGTTTTCTATGTGTTGTTGTTTCTATGGTTGACATCCACAATAAAAGATACAAGAGTCCCATGTGCTACCAGCAAGGATAGAGGTAATGAGAAAGAATGGTAAGAATCTTGAGGGGAAATTGCTTATCATCTTTACATGGATATTCTTCAATTCTTGAATATGTTAGAAAGATATTTTTCTATTACTGCTGCCCTCTCCTGGGCACGGGGGACCAGCAGGTGCAGGTTTGCTTCTGCTACTGAAACCAGAAATGTGGGATTCCTTACTCATGTCATTGAGAAACAAATCTCTCATGTTTGTGAGAAGAAAATGGATAGCCAAAACCCCTATTCCTAAGAAAAAGATATCTGAACAATTTGCTAGTCAAATAACACAAAATATAGAACTATAGAATCATAGTATGGATTGGGTTGGAAGGGACTTTTAAAAGTCTTTAATCCAAGAGCCCAGCCATGGACAGTGACACTTTCCACTAGACCAGGTTGCTCAGAGCCCCATCCAGCCTGGCCTTGGACACTGCCAGGGATGAGGCAGCACCAGCTTCTCTGGGCAACCTGTGCCAGGGCCTCACCACCCCCACAGTAAGGAATTTCTTCCTAATATCCAATCTAAACCTGCCCTTTTTCAGTTCGAAGCCATTCCCCTGTGTCCTGTGAGTAGTCTGTCTCCATCTGTCCTGCAGGCTCCCTTCAGGTGCTGGCAGGCTGCAATGAGGTCACCCCAAAGCCTTCTCCTGACTGAACAACCCCAATTCTCTCAGCCTTTCCCCACAGCAGAGATGCTTCATCCCTCTGATCATCTTGGTGGCCTCTTCTGGGCTGGCTTCAGCAGCTCCATGTCCTTCCAGTGCCAGGGACCCCTGAGCTGGATCCAGCACTGCAGGTGGGGTGTCACCAGAGCAGGATCACTTCAGTTAGCCTGCTGCCCACGCTGCTCTTGGTGCAGCCCAGGTGTGACAGAACCTTTCCATAGTGACTGTGATAACAAGGAGAAACTGGGCCAAGTTAACCCTGCAGTAATCCTGATGGAGTAAATGAACTGTGGTTGCACAAAGCTCAATCTGGACTGTAATGTAGCTAATTTCTGTGTTCAATTGAAGAGTTGACAGGTGAACTCCTACAGATTTAGAAAGAATGCTTTAGGATGTTACCACATTCCTGTTGACTTCTCCTCCCATCTGGGTGTCACTACCACAAGCATTGACCTGCATGAATTAGGCATATGAGCATTTCCAATCAGCTGCAGAGACTGACTGACAGATTCCTAGACAGAAAAAAACAACAGAAACTAGGCCTATATGGAAAAAAAATTGTAAGTATTTGAGAGAAATCAGATGTAAGTAGCAAGAAGCTGTAGTGATAATGATTCACACAGTATCTTACTTACACAATAGCACTTACATCAGTATTCTGATGCAGTAATGAACTCTTAACCTCAGAAATCAGCTATCTCCAAAGATCTGTTCAGTCTGAAAACAGACTGTGCTAAACTGTTCCTAATTCAGAACCGTCACATGGTTTTCATGAAAATAGAAATTTTAATACTTTTAAAGCATGCCATTAACAAGCTTTTGAAAACGTTTTTCCTCCACTTTTTTAGGACTTGAGCTATATAATTTGATCCAATGTAGAAGACTTGAGAGACATTGATCTATGTTAATTTTCCCACTTTCTTCTTAGTTTCTCCAGTATAAAAACTCACCCCCTAAGCCCCAAGGCATGCAGAAACCAAATACCCTGACAGTTTCTTGTTTTCCAATGAGAATAAAATCCTAGTTGCATATCTTTGTGCTGGTTTCAGCTAGGGTAGAGTTAATTTTCTTCACAGTGGCTGGCATGGGGCTGGGTTTTGGATTTGTGCTGAGCACAGGCCTGATAACACAGAGATGTTTTTGTTATTGCTGAGCAGGGCTTGCACAGAGCCAAGGCCTGCTCTGCTTTTTGTACAGCCACGGTGGTGAGGGAGCTGGGGGTGCCTGGGAGGGTGGGAGGAGACACAGCTGGGACAGGTGACCCCAACTGACCACAGGGAGATTCCAGACCATGGGACATCCTGCTCAGTATGTAAAGCTGGGGAAGGAGGAAGCGGGGGAACATTTGTCTTCCCAAGTCACCATTACCCATGACAGGGCCCTGCTCTCCTGGAGAAGGCTGAACACCTGCCCGCCCTTGGGAAGCAGGGAATTAATTCCTTGTTTTGCTTTGGTTGTGCGTGTGGCTTTTGCTTTCCCTATTAAACTGCCTTTATCTCAACCCATGAGTTTTGTAGCTTTTACCCTTCTGATTTTTCCCCCTGATCCTGCTGGTGTGGGATGAGTGAGTGGCTCTCTTGGGGCTGGGCTGCTGCCTGGGGTTGAACCACAGCAACCTTTTATGTTGATTTCCCTGTGGAGATTCACATATATCCTCAAGGATATAAATTGATCTTTAGAATATCATAGAATGGTTTGGGTTGGAAGGGACCTTAAAAATCACCCAGTTCCATCCCCTCTGCCATGGGCAGGGACATCTTCCACTATCCCAGGTTGCTCAGAGCCCCATCCAACCTGGCCTTGAGCACTTCCAAGTATGGGGCAGCACCAACTTCTCTGGGCAACCCGTGCCAGGGCCTCACCACCCTCACAGTAAGGAATTTCTTTATAATATCTAATCCAAACCTACTCTCTTTCCATTTGAAGCCATTCCCCCTTGTTCAGTCACCACATGCTCTTGAAATAGTCCCTTCCCATCTGTCTTGCAGGCTCCCCTCAGGTACTGGAAGTCCTTGGTTTCAGTTTTCTTCTGGTATCATGAGACCTGAAATTATCCTTCAAACTTGGAATTATCCTTCAAGTAAATTTCAACTGCCATCCCAGAAAGGGCTTGAGTCTCCTTCAACATTCAAAGGTAATTTTGTTCTCTGCTAGAATTACAAGGAGCGGGCAAGAGCGCATTTTGTGACATTTTGTCAGGTGACATTTGTTCCTAGCACAGGAAGCGGAATCCAGTTGAGCCACATATTGAGTTAGATATTCAGTCCTCTGCAGGTGCTGTGTGTAGGTCCTGTGATTTCTAGGCATAAAGCCTAAAAGAAAAAGAAATCCATGACCACTTAGATCTTATCCTCCTTGGCAAGCACTAAGGAAGCACTAGAAGTACAAAGTGTTAGAAGTATTTTAATAATAAAATTAAGACCTTATCTGCCTTAGGAAACTTTGTGATGGCAGAAAAGGAGATACTGACATCCCAGAGGACGGAAGCAAGAGGCTCAATAATGCATTCCCCTGGTTTAGAGGAATCTTCATAACCACTGAGAATCGCTGTGGTATCAGTGGGAATACACTGAATTTATAAAGCAGACTGTAATGCCATAAAATGTCTATCTAAGGCATATCTGCACAGCTAAGTGAAGCTGCAAAAGCAATTAAAGCTTAATTAAATAATCCAACTACTTAATAAAACGAGCATGATGAATGCCTGGTGGCACGAGCTTCACCATGGCCTGGCAGCCAAAAAACAAGCTCTCTGCAGATGTTCTTATTGATGCCAGTATGGCTTGAGCCAATCATATATAGCTGGTGTAGATGGACCCACCAAGCTGAAATGACCCTTTCTCTGGGCTGGATAAGTGTAGGTAATTGGCTAATTGCAAATCTCAAGCAGCACTGTAATAGTTTGAGAGCGTTTGTTAATTTGGGAATATTTATTAGAAGTATATTGAACATAACTCTGAAAGCCCCTAGATTTCCGAAAGAAAAAATAACTATCTAAGAGATGGGTATGTAGCTGATCAAAATATGTATTTTTAAGTCACAACTATTTTATGATGATTTTTTTCAGGTTTTTTTTTAGTGATATCTAAGCTTTATGCATTTCCTCCACACCTAAAGAAGAGTATCTTTGTGAAAATATCCTAGGCCAGAAATAATCGTATGTCTAGGATGCAGAACGGAACTCAAATGTGAATTTTTCCATGACAGAGATGCAGTTATACTCTGTGGTATTACACAGCCCACAGTAATTTAGGGATCTAGTCATCCTTCTGATGCACTCAGAAACCGTATAGTCAGTATCATTGCCCCTGTCTAATTTGCCTTTTCATGACAGGGGTGCATATTTGGAAGTACTTCAAAATCTTGTGGCTCTGACAGTGCTTAAGACAGCAGGCTCGTTGCCTAGCCATAAACCAGGGGTACATGGAGACAGCTTTCCACTCACTCACACTTATTGCATCGTCTTGTGATTCTTTTCACAAGGTGCACATTACCCAAGATGTCTTGCAGTGAAAACTCAAAGTCCTCTAAGGAGTCATAAATATGTCCAATTTCCCTAAATACGGAGTTCTGATCACAGGGAGCTTTGCTTTATTTCTAATTCATTGCCTTTCAAAGTAAGGCACTCTACGATTTATGTGAAGTTACAGATGGTTTGCCTATGCAAGAGCTGTCAAGCCATGTGATACCCAGCAACTCCAATAATCCCCTATCAGATATTAACTACATAAAGCAAAACCTCGAAAATGATCAAAATGGAAACAAATGGTTTCACTGCATGTGAAATACAGAGAAGTCTGAGATTATTTGCTCGAAGCATTCGCGGGGGCTCTGAGCCTGCTACAGTTTATGTTGCTTGCCTCTAGATGGTGCCCTCACGTTGAGATCGAACAGTTCCATTCTCCTTTTATTACAACTCTCATAATTAATGAATAATAGCTAAATATTTCTCTCAAAGTCAAAATTGTCAACATTTTCAAAAGAGCAAGGAAAAAAACTTGCTAGAATGCATATGAGTGTGCCATATGGTAGTTTCAGATAACTGATGTCCCCCAGATGGCTTAAGGAAGGGATTTTAATTCTAGGAAAATCATCACTAGAGCCACAAAATAATTAATGAAAAGGTGCAAATTCTAGAAGATTTTAAAGCATGTAATGAGCAGTTGTCAAATAATACCTTTATGGTTAAATAACATCATTCCAAATGGGTCATCATCCAGCATTACAAACTGAAAAACAAAGTCAAAGGGATTTAGCAGTGAAGCTCAGCATTTTATTCTAAGAACAAACTCCAATGTTCCCCGTGTGGTTTGTGCATATTTCTACTCAACATTCTCCTTCACATGGCGCAAGTATTATGCCAGAAAGTTGAGGTGATTCATGTGTCTCAGAGATTTCTGACCATGTCCATTGTCTTTGAGCAGGAGCCATTTATAAATTATGTGAATTCTTCTGGATTCTTTTCTATTTTCAACAAGAAACTCATCTTCCTCGTGCACATTTCTTTCCAGGTGTCATTCATCAGTAAGAGGCTGTCTTGGTCCCACCATTTGCTTCCTAATTCCTCTGCCACATGCAGCTGTGACACACACAGGAGCATTTTGGTTAACAATGAAACAAAAAAAGATTTTGGAGGCCAGCACTGTCCTGCTGATAAGTCTGAAATTTAAATTGACTCTTAGAGTATGAGTAGCTTTGCCTACTTTTTGTAGTTGCTTAATATCCCTCCAAAGCTTTTTTTCTGTCCTCTCTGCCCTGTAGAGACAATTATGCAGGGGTCACCTGGTACCTTTCCTTGCAGGGTTCATCTGGTTCCTTTCCTTCTAGGCTCATGTCAGACTAAGCCCTGTTGTGACACATCATTCTTTATTCCTTTGCTTCCTCTCCTTGAGTTTAAGCCTCTGTCTGTTCCAGCTGTTCCAGTTCTAGGTAAAATGGAACACCCAATTACTCATGATGAAGATCAGGATGTAGAATTCCTTGTGGCTGTCAGTGTTCCCACACATAAAGAGTCTGTTTGTTTTCAGGCAGCACAAAATCAGAGTTGTAAATTATACAAAGCTGGCATTTAGTGTGCCCTTTACCTTTAGCACACAAATGCATTGAACAAAAGCAACAGAGACTCCAGTCTGTGCTAACCCTGGTTAATAAAGAAAAGAAAACTGAAACTTGGAGATTGCAATGTGAGAGGTTCTAGAAAATACTGCAGGAAGTGGTGTTTCCTGACAGAAATCCAGGCTCAAGAGTTGCTCTTCTTACCTTAACACTGCACTGCTGGTGAATAAAGCTCCACAGAGAGAATGCTCAAGAATATTTGTTCCCTATGCTTCTAGGATTGAATTTTTTTCCTGCGTGACCTGACATTAGGAACAATTTAACTCCTGTTCTCTAGGATCTGCTCCATTAGCCACTTTTCAAACCAATCATTTTACAGAGAATCACAGAATCATCATAGAATATCCTCAGTTGGATCAAGATCGTCAAGTTCAACCTCTGGACTTTTGCTCTAAATTTTTCTGCCTGCGGTAATTCAAAACATTAAATTACCTAAACATAGTAAAATTGTAAAAGCATTCCCAGCAAAGTCATGGTGCAATAACAACTGTATGCTTCTTACAAACATAGAAGACATCTCCTGAAATCAACACACCACATCTTTTTCATCTTTCGGAATTCTAACGCATCAGGAAATCAGTGCACATAGAATTGTGGAAATCCATGCTCCAATATTAATATTCAGTGGTGGCTTTGATGTTGGAGCAGCTATTACCCTGAATTCCTTGTTTGAAAAGAAAAATCAAATGGAAGCTACAATTCTATTGAAATACTTTCACTTCTCACACAGTCTTATCTATAGAATTACAGACGTAATTAACTAAGAAGAATTTTTTAAGAAAACTTCATTGGGGATGAGGGGTAAAGATTAGATTGTTTTTAACGGGAATGTCTTTAGTATGCAACATATGGCAGCATTCTCCACGTCAGTAATTGTATTAATCTTTCAGAAATGCTTCAATAGCTTTCTCTACATGTAAAACTAAGATGGCAGACACCACTCATATGACTGAAATGCTGATGTCTCTTCCTCAATATGCTGCTTCTCAGATTTGCCCCTAAACTGCTCCTAAGACTATTATTCCAGAGTATCCACTGGCATGGCTGCTCCTGTGTTCCAGGCTGGAGTTTGTCCACTGTCATGGTTTCTCTAAAGGTGGTTTCTGTTTCATTCACCTGACAGTTTTCCCTGTTCTCATGTCCTCCCTGCCCTCTGTGCTGCAGCAGGGACTCACAAAGATGTCACGAGGATTAAATGGTAGTCACATACTCCTAATCTGGCAAGTCGACATTGTGCAGAGGGAGAGAGTAGGGAGAAGGGGAGTAGAGGTGAGAGTGAAATGACAGAAGTCTGACTGTGCAGCTGCCCTTGCACTCGCTCTCCAGGCTGGCAGGTACAGAGCTGTAACCCCCTTCCCTGCGGCAAAGAGAGCCCAGGCGTGAGGCAAGCACGGAGCTCACACACAGAGCCCACACGGACAGAGGCAGATTAATGACTTAGGGGTTTGAGTTACAGCAAACACGGGGTCCGTGCGTCTCTGCCACACACGGACAGAAAGCATTAATGAGCAAACCTCAGCTAGAGTTGCTCCTCCAGCTCCTTGCCTTGAGGGATCACATTGTGCAAAATGTACACCTTTCTCTAGGTCAGGGCACCATGGTTCATGTTGCCAGGGGCAGTTCCTTGCTGTTAACTGCTGTTAGGCTAACAAGGTGGTTTGAAGGCAGTGGGAAAGAAGGAGCTGAGGCCTGTAAACCATGTTAAGAGTTGTATGAACATGCTTTATGATATGCATAGTCATTTTCTGAGTCAGCTTTGTGAATTGAAAGACATTTCTTTCCTCCTTTCTAAGAATGAGCTTCATCATTTCCCTGAGAAGCATAACCTTAGTTTAGCATGACTCATACAAACACTCATGTATCCATTTCACTGGATTCTATTTTCTAGAATTAGTACCTAGTACAGAGCACCATTTATTGTTATTAACATTGGGTTTTTCATCAGTAACAATCCCACACATACACGTTGCTCTGCTTGTGGGTAGCTCATCACGAATATGACATGGTATTCCCTTTTGTGGATGGCTTTATTAAGCATACAACTTCTTGTCCATAATAAATTGGATGGAGCAAAATGAATTAAAGAAAACTGACATTCCAGCTACTTTGCTGCTCTCTGGACAAAACCTGCCCAGCACTGTCACTGTTTGCTGGGAGACAGTAAATATTTTCAAAAAGACTCGCCTTCCAGACTGGGGCAAACAGAAAATACACGTCTTGTGTGAGAGGACACACAAGGTCAGTTTTGATCCCTCAGAGCAGAACCAACTCAGATGCCCCACTATCTCAACAAAAGAGACCTTGAACTACCAAATTCCTTAATAAGTATGCTATACATATTTCTTTCTTCTACACGCATCTTCTCTCCAAGGCTGTAGGACTTTCAGCTGCAGCCTTTCCGTGTTTTCAGCTTTTCAGGAGTCGTGGCTACATTTGCTGGAGTCTTTAGCTAAACCTAATGCTATAATATTTTTATATGTATGTAGGACAGAGTCAGATTCAGTTTGGCTTAGAAGGAAGAGCAGCAGCTGTGGGCTTAGCATCTGAATCTTATTCTTCCCAGGCTGCTTAGCCTTCAGCTGTTAAATTTTCCTGTACCTTGGCTTCACTACCAGCAAAACTGAAATATTAACCTCGTGTTGTCGAGTCCAAGGAACCAAACACACTACAGAGAGGAAAAATACTTGCAAGCTTGTACGTGGTGGCCATTGGAATGAAGCACACTCTCCTCAACCTGTGACCCTGTCTCAGCCTTGAGGAGTCCAGCCCATTGCTGCAATGTGTGCAAAACAGCACACTCTGGGAAGGAATTTCATGCTTTTTCACTTATTCCTTAAAGAGTATTCACTATTCACTATATAATGAGTAGAGATGGCAAGTGGGATTGTACGTAAACACCAACACACACACACACACACATCTGTGACTGTGGCCTTGTTTGTATCAGCCAGTGCCATGGCACAGCAGAAGGGGATCTGTGGAGGAAAACTGTTGATTCTGAGCCTGATTTAACTTTATGTGTCTTGGGAACCTAAAATTCACATGCTCCCATCCTCCAAGTTATGAAATTATGTCTGCAGCTCTTAATAAGGAAATGGACTTCCAGATATCAGAAAGCAAAGAGCTGAGTTCTAGCACACTGTGAGCAAATCTCAGTGAGGTTCCAAATCTGCAGTTGGCTCTTGCTATTATCTTCAGTTTAGACTTTGGAAAATGGCTTTGGATGTGGCATATAGGATCCTTTCTGACTCAGTTTTGATATTTATCTTTTTCTTCCTGGCAGAAGTAGTCAGCTTACTCTTATTTTCTAACATTTTAAGCCTGCCAGGAAAACAAGAATTGGAGTCCTAACATTGTCACTTCTTCCCTCACAGAAGGACTTAAACACAGAGGAAATATTCTGTGAACTAAAAACTTCCTTATCCTCATACAACAACTTGAATATCTAAAAAACTGACAAGTTCCAGCAACTTTGTGGGCTCTCTTATTGTTTGCAGCTTCCTGTGTCAATTGTTCTCCCCAGGGCACTCTGTGGCAAAGCTAAATTTGTGCACCTTCCTTTTGTACCTGGCAACACCGAGAATTTCCCTTTGAGTTTTCTTCCTTACGCCGAGAATCAACTTCTCTGCACTTCCCTCAGAGTGGACTATGCTGATTCCATCACACAGGCATAAGCAAGAAAATACCTACTGACATTTCACATTTTCCTAACTTTCCCTAATGAAAGTCTCCATGGATTTTACAAGAAAATTAGATCAGATATTTTATTGAGCCTTTTTTTTCCTTGTTTATTAAGAATTACTAAAGAAATGTTTTCCTTCTAGAGAACTCCACTCAGCAGTGACGAATTTTCTTCTGTTTTACGAGATATTTCCATCAACAAAATTACTGGTTTCACCCAAGATTATCTCTTAAATATTTACCAAAGAGTGCCAGCTAACAACTTTCTGAGAAACCTGTCACACTCAGAGAAAAAGATTCTCTGTTTCAAGGCAGTAGTGCTTGATTTAACATCACCAGCCATCTGAAGTACTCCAACAATAATTTTATATTTTCAAATCAAATCATCATCATCACAATCAGTTTCAAAACACAGCATTTTCATTTCACTCAGGCGAGCCATCACTGTCAAAGTTTTAAAAGAAGCCATCAGAGTAAATATGATCCAGATGTGAGTTTTCTAAACACAAGTTTTAACAAATGGGAAAATCAGTATAAATGCTTCTCTAATGTGTTTTAAAATGTCGGTGGGAGCAAAATGAATATTTTATTACTTGAAAGATAACTCTTCAGCATTCAGCTGGGATTATATAACCTTAAATTGCATCTGAGCACAAGTATTCCACCGCTGCCTGGGCAGGAGAAAGAGGGGATAAAAAAGACAGACCCTGAATCCCAGAAGCACCGTATTGCCCATCATGAGGAAACCACAACCAAAAAGGGTTCAGGAGCTGCAAATGAAGGGGGTTTATAAACAATACAGTATTCTGGAGAAAGCTCTGGAATAATCAGCCTCCAGTATGTAAGAATCTATGAAATTCAGACAGACAGACACAGCTCTGAACTAGCATAACATCCCAGAGAAACTGAGGACAGCAGCTCAGGAAAGGACAGAGGATGCTGATGAGTGTGGTGAGATTATTCCAGAAACTGGAGTAAATGAAGTTGTCCATTTGGGTAATCTGGTAAATTCTGCCAAGTGAGGCTGACTCAGAACTAAATGATAAAGCTGCACTAATCAAACACAGCAGCCTGCAGTATAAAAGCCATGAATGCACCAGGGACTAACCAAAAGGGTTATTACAGCCAGGCCCAGCAAAGCAGTCCTTCTAAAATGAATGCCCTGCAACAGGACAAACCCTGTCAGAACTCCAAAACCAAATGCATTTGATGAAGAAATAAGCTGTGGCCCCAAACACAAATTATAAGCAAGATTAGCCTGCCCAAAAGTAACATGAAAACAACAAGCAACAGCACCTTTGACTGGATGGCAACACGGAGCACTCGTGAAGAAATACTGTGACAGCTGAGATAAAGAGCAACTGCAAGGTGTCCCAAAAGGAGATTAAAGAGCTCCATGAAAGAGAAGATGGGTAAAGCTGCATGTTGCATATGATAGGTGAAAGCCAAAATTAAAAAACCCTAACCAACACACAAACATTTTTCGGTCTGAAAAAGCTGAACTCATCTAACAGAAACTCAAAGTCTTTTGCATTAGAGCAGGGTTAAAAATAAGTTCTATCACGTTGAAAAGATGGTCTCACATGTTTAAATGTGGGAAGAAGAATAAACACAGGTTTTCTCTTTATATCTTTGTACAATCTTGGGTACATGAGACTGGAAATTGTCTTTCATAACTGTTCTGAACAACGAAATTAGTAAAAAAATTTAGAAAGGACTTACACATAGGAATGAAAATGTTAAAAAAACACAGAAGGGAAAAGCCATGGAGACTGTTTCAGAAGTCTTGAAGATGTGCACTGTGGTGGAGCTCAGAGCTCCTGCTCACTGACTGCACAGGCAGAGAAGCTAACGAGTGCTGCAATCTCACATCTGTATTTGTGAGCCCAAAGGCATTCCCAGACCATCAATCTACACATGGGTAGGAATACTGAGGATCAGCCAAATCCCCTGTATGTCCAGCAGTTTGATCAGTGGGGAAAGCCCAGCACTGTTTCTTAGCTCCAGTACGACTAAACTCATTACCTGATTTTTTTCTAGATTCTGTCATATTGAAGAGAAAATGTGACTTTGTCCAGAGCACAGGCTTTTGGCAGTACAACTCTTGATTGCTTTTGCTGCAGCATGCGCAATTAAAAGACAGAAAAAAGTGGTTTTTTTCAGACTTCCAGAAAAAAAGGTGCTCCTTTGACTGAGTCAAAAATGGTGAGGAGAGAGAATTAGGCCAGCATCCCTCAGGAGGTGACAGCCTGTGTCTGCTGCAGAGCGCTGAGCTATCAGATAGCCCGGCCAGCTGCGCTAACCCCAGGACTGGAGTCGGTGTCGCTGCACCCTTGTGGCACTGCACTCCAGCTAATTAGCTGGGTGATGAGAGATAGGGCTTTTTCAGCTTGCCAGGTGGTCTAGAACATGCTACAGCTCAAGCTGGATGTCTCTGCTCTGCTCTGCTCTCTCCTGGCACACGTCTGTCCTCCTGCTGCACCCCGCCCGGGGGTCTCTGTGCGCTGGCTGCTGTGGGTGCAGCCAGGCCCTGAGCAGGCACCCCCAGTGACAGGGACAGCCTTGGAGTAGGGAAATGGCTCCAAGAGGGAGGGCAAGAAGAACACAACGCTGCCTGGGCCTCAAACTGGAGGCACAGTTCCATTTAATGATATTCCTGAGGGGAAGAAGTGGACATTGCTCTGCCTGTGGCTCCCCACACAGATGGCTGATGGTCTCCTAACTCTGACAAGCATTTGATCCTGGCAAAAAGCCACCAGGCCAGCGCTGGTGCCATGCTCTGAGAACTGTCTGCATCCTTCTCTTCCCTCTGTCAGTGGTGTAACAGACAGAGGCATTTCATGCTACTCCATGAAACTTAACCAGAGATCACAAATCCTGAAGTGTCTTTACTGCCACTCCCATGATTTCTGCCTGGTGTCACCACTGACAGCCAGAGCTGTGTTTCTCTATCCTGACATAGTTTGTTTCTCTATTTTTCTGAGCTTTCTTGTTTTGTAATGCTTGGACTGAGTACTCATTTCAGTATCTCAGTAATGTATTTGGTCCTAAATTAGTGCTGCATGCTCTTACCTGCATTGTAAAATAGGGCTTAGAAATTACAGAGCCCACAGTGGTGTGGTTGCACATGAGTCTTTGCTCACAGAAGCTCATCAGAACTCACCACCTACACACCAAGGCAAAGAACAAAACAAAACACTCAGGCACTGCGCTTACAGTGTGTCTAGTTACTTCCAAAACAACTACGGCTCCTTTATCATGCATTAACATTTACAGAAACAATAGATGGGATCGGTGTAAATCAGACTAGCAGAAGGAGGGGGGTTTGCAGCCAGAGAAAACAGATTTTTTAAAGTTGGTCAAGCCTTGGAGTCACCTCTGCTTTCAGTGGGGGGTCAGATCAGATGAGACCCCTTCCAACTAAAATTTTTCTGTGATTTTGAAAGATTCCAAGACATTGTAGCACTCAGTCTAGTAAGACAAAGAGAAGGTAAGGGAATGAGGAAATACGAATGGGACATGGAGGGAATGAAAAAAAACCTTTAGCTTTTTTGAGACAATATGGAGACTTGATTTATTTCACATTCTATCTACCAAATGGACTGCTGCCCTTCAGGCAAAATTAGTGAATCCAAGTGCTACAGCTTTCATTTCCATGAAACACCAAGAAATATGAAGATGTTTAACTAATGGAAATAGTTAAGCTAAATGCAGCTCATATAATGTCAGGGAAACCAAGACTTGACGGAACAAACTCACATTCCAAAATAATATTCTATGCCATAATAGTTTTGGAAAAAAACTGTCTTGAGTTAAGCAGGAGTAAAGAAAAAGAATAAAAAATTAAATTCCAGTATGGCCAAAGACTGGAGATCCTGACCCACTGTCAAATAAGAGCAGCTATTAAAGTGGCTCACAGAAAAGCCCAGTTCGGTTTCTTCTACTGTTGAGCCTCACAGCTCACCGTATCGATCTGAATAAGGTTTACAAAAGTGTTGACTTTCAGGCGTCTGACTGCCTCAGCTCCCGACTGCAAACCTTGGCTCTCTAAGCAATGCGTTCAACTTTAATCCCACTGGCCGGGCCTGCCAAGAGCAGAGATAAATGTAATTGACACCCCAAAGAGCAGAAAGGTGCTTCTCTCCTTAGGAGAGTGGGATTGGTTTTCTCCCTTAGGGGAATCCTAGTTAGAAGGAGAGAAGTGTTTTCTAATCCACATTCTGTCTCTCATCCACATCCCTGCTCTGAAGAATTTATAATACAGAGCAAAACGGTGCAAGTAAGAGATTGCAGATGATTGGCACTCCGGGTGTATGGCAGCCTGCTGTCAAGGTCACTCTCATGGACAATGGGACGACGAATTAACACTAAAGCCACTCAGCAGCCAGAATGAGGACTGAAATCAGGTCTGTCAACACCACTGTCGGCGCCTTAATCGCCAGATTACTGGATATTTAGGCTGCTCCAAAATGAGATCACAGCCCAGAGTTACTGCTGAGTTCTTCGGCTGGAGTAAGGACTATTGCATTTAGGCTGATATTTTTATGTGAGGGATCTTTGGATGCTGGTATATGTCCATGGAGTTAATGCTTAAACAGAGAGCCTGACACTCAGGCTGCAGTAGACCATCCCTACATATTCCTCATGGGCAAACCAGGCATTTTTTCTAACTCCAACACACACGGAGTTTGCTGGATTTGTTGAGCATTTGCAAACCATAGCTACAGTAAAAGCACGTTAGATTTGACCCTTCTGGGAAGTGCCACAGCTACTGTGTGTTTGTTACGGCGCTGGGGATTTCTGAACATCCTGCTGTCTGCTTAGGACTGAATGGTGGGACCAGAAACACTTGACGTATGTCCAGTATGTCCTTAAATTCTGCCCCAAAAAGCTGTATCCTTGGGACCCTGAAGACCTGATTACTCTGCCTTAGTCGCCAAGTCTTGTTGGAGGTTGCAGCAATATTGTACTGATACTACAGCTGCAATTAAATCAGAGACTGTAAATTCAAGTGTCTTAAAAAAACAATTTCAAGGCAGTGAGTGCTACAACAGAGCTTTTGGTAGGGTTTAAATCTACTATGTGGCCAAGAATAATATTTTCTGTTCTAAAATGGATAATGCTAAGGTGAATTTAAGCAGCTCTCTAATAGCGGCTCAGCTGAGAGTAACCTATCTGAACAAAGCGTTTCTCAGTGTTAGAATTCATGTAGTTCATTGCTTGATGAGATATTAATCTTAACAGGGGTGTCTCAGCATCAGTGGCATCTTGCAACCATGTCCCACAAACAGATTACATTGCTCAACCTCTGTAAATCTGCTCAGTGATATTCGTGAAGACAATGACTGCCAAATGAGCCAACATTTTCTTTTCTCAATGCTACCCTAAGTGTGGCCAATAGCAGATGCTTAAGGAAGCAGAGTGTAAGAAACAAAGGCAGGGTGCTGCTCTCCTTGATATTCAACTTCTGTCTTCTCGTGCTACTCACATGCTATCAACAAATTATCTGGAAACTGCAAATGGCGCTAAGGTCGATGGCTCTAAATCAATGTCAAATGTTTATTGGAACTGCAGTAGCATCTTAAACCGTATGTGGTCCCTGCTCTGTACAACCACTAGCACAAAGTAAAATGCAGACAAAAGAACATGCCACAGATGAGTTAATTGCAAGTACTAATCCTATTCCTGTGCCCTCACTATCTTGTTTTGCTCTTGGTGACTTGTGGGTCTCTTTAAGTAAATAAGTTACTTAGACAAAGTTCCATGGTTTCTGAGCATGGTCCTTCTCCTACTGCTACCACTATTTTACTGATTTTAGATTTCAAACCATGTTCCAGGTCATATCACTCAATAACTCACATGAAACTCTAGATAATAAATAAAGTAAATAAAGTAAAAAAACTCAGGATGGGTCCTGGGACTGCGCCTAAGAGCCAGAAGGTAAGAATGCACCAGAATGATCCTTTCTTCTTCGTGCTGCTATATCTGCTGCAGATTTTTAGGGACAGTTGCAAGGCTCCGGCCAGAGATGCTGGCAGAGTAACCCCTTCACAGGAGCAGTAGGAATCACTTCAGCACAATATTTGCTTTATCAGGATGTAGTTTCCTAAGGCAGGATTTGCATTTTTCCATATTTCAACGTGTGTTACAACCTCGTACCTTCAGCAGGGATCTTGCTCTCGTTCCTCTGCTGAAGCTGCAGTTTGCCATGAGTCTGAGGCTGTTTCTTGTGGGCTGTTTGAGCTGTGGCAGCCTGGAAACTTCGATGAAGGATAACAGAACTTTGTTGAGTAGATAACTACATCGAGCAATTACAGTGCAACTATGAGAGAAGACATATATTTTCCTTATCCATTCAAGGATTCACACTCAAAATAAAGGGAAGCTTACATGAGTCTCCATTTCCACGCCTGGTGGCTTTTCTAAACACCTTCTCCATCTGCACAGTCCAAAAAGTCAAAGGCACATCACACAAGAGTCAAGTGTCATTTTAACAATTCCAGTTGCTGTTGATGGCCAGTCTTCAGCTCTTCCTCATCCATCTACACATCTTTGTGTTTGAAATCCTTCCCTGCCCTATTTTTGTTGCCTTTTTCCCTCTCTTTCTTTAATGACTTTTCTTTCTTGGCTCTTTATTTACTTGCTTTTGCCATGTCAAACTCTTTCCAAGTTCAGAAAACACAGAAAAACACAGAAAACTCTGCAAGGGATTTGTCTTTAACTTTCTCCTCACCACAATCAGGATCAGCAGCTCCTTGTATCACCTGAGTAAAACCGAAATAAGTGTAATACTTTTTGAAATTACTCTAGGGTGGAAAGCATGGGGCAATTAGCAACAGCAATTAGTTCAGGGCTGTGGAGAGGTAACGTTCCTGATCACAAAGGCACAGCTCTCTGGGCTATCCCAGCAGGCAGGGTTTGCACAGGCAGTAGCACTGCATGAGCAAACTGGTGGCCAGCAGTCACAGTAAACCTTGTCTGCACTCAAGGGCCTCACCCAGTCTGTCCCTGGGGTCAATTAAACAAGCAGGAGGGGCTTTTTTACCAAGTTTTCATTCAATACAGGCTACAAAAAGTGAGGGATTCCAATTCTCAGCTCTCTTTCTCACCTTTGCTGGTGTCTCTTAGATTCTGGATTGCCCTGCTACAGGCATCCACAGGAGGCTTCTCAGCAGATACAGTCTCTTAGGTTACTGGCATGAACTTATCACGGTGACAGGGATCATCATCTCCAGAACTTGGCTTCACCCATCCTTCTTGTGATAAAGGAACACACAATTCTGTCCCAGTTCTTCCAGTACTGCAACCCATTCTTCAGAGCGTGCTCACTGTGGGGATGGAGACCCCAGGCAGCAGAACAGTGCCCTGTTCTCGCTTCTGCATCTTCCTTTGATGAAGAGGGGCCCCATCACTGATTGCTTCAGGGTTCTGATCTGCCCCTGTCATGCAAGTTGCAATGAATGTACTGCAACATTATCAAAAGGATAAAAGGTACAAACACCGACAAACTGCAAACTTTTGAAACAGTGGTTATGTCTGAGGAAGGGATTATTTCACAGGTGAAAGCATGAAATGGCTTCCTTTGAACAGAGCAAACATGAGAAACACATGAATAACTCTGAACTTACAAAATCAGAAAGCTCAAGAGAAATTCTTTGGAGAAAACACCATTGAGGCAGGATGTTCTGCTTATATTAAAGTATATTATTAAACTGTTTAATAGAACAGGAAAAATTGTGAAGCAATCAAGGTGAGCAATAAGAAACTTGTAAAGTTTATATAGTTACACAGAGGGAGAAATGATCACCCTTGTTTTTGTGAGCCAGATGTGATTGCGTGTCATCATTTGCTTGAGGACAAATTATTGAGCTTGTGCAAGAAAAGGGTAACTAAAACAGAAATAAAAGAGACAACTGACCATGAATTCAAAGGTATTAAACCTTGGGGTGTATTATGTAGTTACTAAGGAAAAGAAAGAAGCAGATTTCAACATTTTGATATGGAAAACTAATAAATAGAATAAAGAGGCAAAGTGAAGCATGAAATGAGCTGACATAAAAGGCAAAAGCTACAACTAATGCTGACGTGTGGACATGTGGTAATGAAAATTCACTGATAAAGTGAAGAAACATCATTAACACAAACAACTAATGACTACCAATTAGAATTAATACTGAAAGAGCCTATAACCTAGACTGCTAGAAATGAGAAGAAATTTTATTTATATACAAATGTGTAGTTTTGTGCTTGGGAACAAATAGCACCACTATATGCTACAGCCTCAGTTTGACATGACAGAAGAGGAACCCAAAATATACTCATCAAAATCACACTTTTTATGATATGAGGTAGCTATGACAAAACCAAATATAAGCCCAAGTTGCCATCAAGAGATCTGTTGTCAGTAGAGGTACGAAAATATTTCTGCCGTGTAAGATCTCAGTGAAATTTTATCTGGAATATTGTGTAAAACTATGCATTTAATCTGAAAAACATGCAAATATGGGCACTTGGAATGGATAAGAGAGAAATTCTCTACACAAGAGAAAATTTGCAGATCGTGGCTCTTCTAGCCCCGTAAAATGAAAGCTGAAATGGGATAAGATTGCTCTCAACAAATGCATCACTGCAGGAGTGGTTTGATGGCTAAAAAGGCAAGTGCTGGCAGAGAAACAAAGGTGTATATTGGCAAATGCATTTAGACTGAAAATTGAAGGACAATTAAAAGAAGGTTAGAAGAAGCAAAGTACGGCTCTGTTAAGAATCACACACGGTCATTTTACAAAGGGACTTCTGTGACCCCGTGCCTGGGACAGCTGAGCACCATGAGCCCATTCAGCTCCCTTTAATCCTCCATCCCTCACAGAGCTACCCATCTTATATTTTTTTCAGCCAGTTTGCTGTTTCTAATTGAGCAACAACTTTCACATCTTCAATATCTGGTTTCTTTCAAGAAGTCTATCCTGTACAAAAATTTGTTCTTTATAAACTGTTTTATTTTAGCCATATGACCCAGACACCCCCATTTTTGAAAGAAGTCATGAGCCAAGCCTCACATGATCAAGTTATAACTAAACTTCCGTCATTCTTCTGAAGGATCACTTCCCCCTGCAGCCATCCTCATGGCTATCAGCCTTTCCTAGCAACTGTTTCCATCACCCACACGTTTATCAATATACTCAGTGTACTAAAGTATAATTAAGTGTATTGATATGCCAAAAGGCAATGAAAAAGAAGAGAGGAAATATCAAACATAAATATCATTAATATTACGCTGACAGGACTTGGCACAGTGGCCAGTACAGTTAAGAGGTGTTTTAATTAGTTTTTTCAAAATAAATGGTATGAAATGAAGTTTCATATTCAGATCTCATGGCGGGTATTTTTGCTGCTTTTAAGCGATGCGGCAAGGATGCAAAAGTAGAAATAATGTTTATGTGTAGTCATGCAGGAAAAGACAACAGTCAGCCAACAGGAACCTTGTAAAGTTCAACAAAGGAAATGCCAAGCCCTGCACTGGGGAGGAGAAACCCAATGTGCCAGTACAGGCTGGGGACGAAGTGGGTGGAAAGCAGCTCTGTGGGAAAGGCCCTGGGGATGCAGGTGATCAGCACACTGACTGTGAGCTGCGTGTATAAATACCTGCTCAGGGGAAAGCAGAGACACACTTTTCTCAGCGGTGTCCAGTGATAGGATAGGAGGCTACAAAGAGAAATATGGAATTTCCACTTAAACAAAAGAAAAAACCTTTTTTTTACTACTGTGAAGGAGGTCAAGCACTGGCACAGGTTGTCCAGAGAGGGTATAGAGTTTCTGTCCTCAAAGCCCAGCTGGACACAGCCCTGAGAAACCTGCTCTAGGTGGCCCTGCTTCGAGCAGGGAGGGTGGACTAGACAGTGTCCAGAGGCCCATTCCATTCTGTGATTCAGTAATCTCTACTGAATATACATTGTAATCCTAACAGTTGCTCCCAAACCCCAAAGAATTAGCACATTACGATAGTACACATAGAAAAGGTAGCAGAATGCATTCAATTGCAATCAATGTATTTGTTACCCATCCTGTTTGAACACTGATATCTAATATGCAGTACATTCAGGACTGAATTTAAAACCCACTCAGATCACTAAATACGTGTCCTCAATCATTAAATTCATTAGTAAAAGACAAAAGAGGCGCTTGACAAAAAACTTTTATCGGCTCTTTGGAGAGTAAAATCACAAGTTTCCTCTCATGAGGTGTTTGCTCTGTTTTGAATCCAAAGATACCTTTAAATGCACTAATTAGCTCTAGTCCACAGCTAAAAATAAGTTCCTGGACTTTTCCTAAACTGGTTTAACTAGTTTTGGTCAGACCCTTATCTCTGAACCATAGTACCTCAAATTAGAAAACAAATAAGCTTTAACTGTGTTAGTTACTGCTCACATCGAGGCAGGTTTTCAGCTTCTGTAGGACTGTTTCTTACTCACTGCATCCCGTACAGCAGTAAGTTTGCAAATTCCAGCCCCTATTACTGTGTCTGGAATGCACTGTAGCTTGAGGACAAGAGCTGTTAATGCTCCTTACATCACAAATACATCCTTTATAAACACCTTCTTTCCATGTGGCTGTGAGCCCCTTCCAGTGTGAGCGCAAATGAAATATTACAGGAGTCTAAGCTTGGTGAACAGAATCTCCCCGTGCCCTTTCTTCTGGCAGCACAGAGTGACATTTCTCTTGACTACTCTTTTAATTAAATGGGTTGCATTTCGCAAGGAATTGAAGTGAACATCCCCACAGCCTTCACAAGCAACTAGACCGTGGAAAATACGTGCCTTGGTTTATGCAAAACACTTCATCGTGTGTCCGCAGGTGACTGAAACAAAGAAACATAACGGTGGTTTGCATAAAACCAGGTCTGTTTCTGAGGTATGGAGTGTATATATAGGTATGGAGTGTATATATAGGTGTACAGTGTATATTCTTGCATACAGTGATGAAGTTATGTGCAGAGAAACAAAGTTTCTACATGAACACGGTGCTCCTGTAGCATGGCTGTAACTCCTGCTGATACTCGATGGTTTGGGTCTGGCACTCGTCCTCTCACACCTCTGCCAATGACACTTCTTTCAGCCTGCAAAGCAAGGAGTTTGGGGAACCTAGTCCAGGCAGGGGATGTAAATTAAAGATTTCTATGAGCTGGTCAATAAAAGATACAAAATTGTTGCAATTGTTGGCCTTGCTTTAAATTGGAGAGATGTAATGAAGTAATCTGGAAAGCTCTAAAAGGTTCCTGTGAATTAACTTCCTAGTATTGCTCAGAGAAGTGGATCAATTTAAAGATACAACACAAATCTCTTTAATTTTCCCCTGATAGTGAGCATTTAGGTGTTTGTTGTGCTCTCATGGGTAACAAACCAAGATTTCACCTTGCAAGCACTTGCAGTTAATTACCTATAGATTTCTATAACCTTGTGTCACACTGTCTCTTTGTGCTGGGTAACAGAGTTTCAAATAGGGTTGCTTTTGGTTTTTTTAAATAATTTAATCAGCGTTCCCAGACTAGGCCACATTGGTGTTGATACCTTCTCTTTCCTGTGATGAAAAATTCACAATGCTACCTTGAATAACCAATTTGGTAGGTTCTTTGAGAAGTAACCATATGTTACTACATTAAAATGCAAATGCATCGTGATACTATGTCACTGTGATGTTTTCCTGGTGATAAATAACTTAGGAGGGATAAATTAACTGTGAATTTAAAAGAGTAATCTTGAAAAACAATCTGATCATCCTCTCACACAGTATTCCCACAATTTCTGAGGCTCCTGAGATCCTGAAGAAGTTGTACTGCATTGTGAGCTCCTGCTGTATCACTGTGGCACCCTGCTTTGTCGAGACATTTTGTCCTGGTGCAGTGTGAGACCGATCCAGGCAGATGAAAGCACATTGCAGCAGGCTGGAGTTCAGAGCTCACAGGACAGAGCTGTATCTTGCACTGATGATCAACACAAACTGATGGCAGTGTCCTCGGAATACTTCATGTTTATTTTATGTTCTGACAGCATCTGAAATAATTTTGTGATACTTTGCTGTGTTCTGATACCAATTGCTTTATTATTATTATTATTATTATAATTTACCATTTATACTGAAAGCACCAGTTAATCCACTGTCACTGCATTATAATTTATCATTAACGAACTACAATGATCAGAGAATATGGAATTTATTAGAGACAAAGTTTAAACCCCCACCATTTTTTAGCTGTTTTCAAAAATGAGACTGGACAAATGACACTGTTGTTCCCACACTGAAATATTGCTGGGATATTCCCCGTGACTTCCATTTGGTGTCACAGACACATTTTACTAAGCGACTTCTGAAAAATGCACCTAAATTTAACTGCTGTAGTAATCTGAGAAACTTTAATTTGCATATACCAAATACAGATTTTAAAAATATATATTTTCTTAAGGGTTCAGGTGTGCTGACAGCAATTCTGTGTCTGTGCTGCAATGGGCTCTTCTCTTCTTGGGAATCTGAAATGGAAAAGCCTCATCCCATAGTCTGTAGGACTGCCTACCACGTAGGAGGATTTCAACAGAACAAAAAAGGAACCCTTGGTGTGTAACACGGTACAACAAAATGGTAAAACCTTTCAGCAGCACTGTGGGAGATTCGGACTCAAATCTTTGCCCTGCCTGAGTTGGTTGTCCTACATGGCTGAATGATCGGATGATGTCTCAGCTTCAGTGAGCAGGTGTTTTCCAAGGGATAGTCTGTGAAAAACTGTCCACTAAACAGTTATGATAAAGAGTTCACAGTTACATGATTCTAAGTACTCTGTCAAGAAGTACCTAGGTACCAGGTGTAACTAGTACGGAGTAGATAAATCATGAGAACACACGTCTAAAACTAAGCATAAAGTAATCATTGAGCCGCTGTGGAGGATCTGAGCAGAGCTCCCATCCTCATGGCCTGGGTCGGGCAGAAACCATTCTGAAAAACCAACCTGCCCTTGCACAAGCCAAGACTGTGCTTACAACAATTCTCATATAATACCTTATTTGTACAGTAATCTGGATAGTACAGGTTGCACAAGTTTACATTGGGTGTTTCCTAACTTTTAAATGCCTTTTCTTTTTTTTTTCAGCTGATGCATGTCCATCTGTGCAATATTTAGTTGTGAAACCAATGGCATATGGTGGCAGGGCATGGCATCACGGCACCACAGCACCAGGACATCACGTTGCACTGTTTGGTAACAAACGGTGAGGCAAGTGGAGCGCAGTGACTTTTGCACACAAATACGGCGCCTATCAATAGCAATCTGATGGTATCGACATGGAGTTCAGCGCTTTGGGGGTTACAGCGGCAGGGCTGGGTTGGTGCCTGGGCGTGATGGTCCCAAAGGCCTCTTCCAGCCTTGGTGATTCCACGACTCCATGATTGCAGGATT
>VZTA01008037.1:821295-901059 GCA_013398855.1 Mohoua ochrocephala
CGCCCCGGCGGCTCCCCTCGGGCAGAGCCCGCGCCGCGGCGGCCGGCGCAGGGAACGGGCTCGCAGGAAAGGCCACGAGTTCCTCTCCCGCTCAGAGAACGGAGCGTGTGTGGGGAGAGCCGGGCGGGGCCCGTGCCCGCAGCCCCGGCTCCGCGGGTCCGTGCGCTGGGAGCGCTCCATCAGGAGCAGGGCGAGCCCTTCCTTCGCCCGTGTCCTGGGGAGAGGCTCGCTGTCCTCGTGGAGCAGGAGCCGCGTGGGTCCTCAAAAAGACTTCCCTGAGTGAAGTTTAAATTGTGGCTAATTACAGACATACATTGGTTGGTAACGAGCTTGTAACCGAAATCAGCTTGAATCCCATGAAAATAGAAACCTTTAATTTCATTTAACCTACTTCAAGGCTTTAGCAACTGAAACTTTTTTTTTAATATTTTAATAACTCTTTCAGTAATAATTAAGAAGTGGAGCATGTAGGAGTTTTACTGTCTGTGACATCCATCTGTGCTGCAGCGGGCTAGAATTTCTTGATCCCCAACTTCCGTTGTGTATCATGCCTGTGCTTCTTAACTGAGATACCATTATTTCAGCAATTCGGAAATTATATACTAGGTATAGGGTATATTTCTAGGATCTTCACCCTTCTGCTTCTCTACTCTTTTTGCACCCTCAACTCACATACAGATGCCTTAAAATTCAGCCATTTCCCCATCGAAAACCTCCTATAGATGGATAGGAAAGATTTACTTTACAGGTTATGTTTTTGTTGGTTTTTTTTTTTTTTTTACCCCTGTCTGATGCGGAGCTATAAAGTAATCCCTGATATAGATCTCTTAACTTTTTACTGCAAGTACTTAGTCTTTATTGCTGGACTGTAGGTATAGTGAAGCTTTACTAGACAGAATTTTAACCCTAAAAGCACATTGGGGGAGTTGTTCTAAATTAAGTGGGGCTGTAGGTTTTGGATATTCCTTCTTAGAGTTGCGAATTCCCCAGCCTGTCCACATCTTAGTCATCTACAGCAGCTGATTCTTGTCGATAAATTCTAACATTGAAGCAAAACTGTAACCATCCATCCAACCTCTTAGCTCCTGAAAGGCCAAACTGAATCTCCTTCTGGCTGCTACAAAGCGAAAGGTTCTCTGTCATCATCCTTTTTCTGAGTTCTAGCTCTTGGAGGAACTCCCAGTTCCTCACAAGTGTTGTTACTTCTGGTGCTTGGAAGGGATGTGCAACAAACTAAAGTGGTTTTACAGTCATTTAGAAGGTTTAAGTGAGTGCCTGAGAAGGCCCTGGATGTTGTTGAAGACATGGCTGAACTGTTGAAGGGACTGCAGGCTTGGTTGGCTTCTCCAGCCAGAAATTGTGCGTGTGTTTGGTTTTTGGTCACAAAATATTCAGTGTTTGAGGATGTTCAGTGTAGTTTGCCTGTTACTTGTCTGCAGGAAGCAGAGCTGCCGAGTAGCAAGCTAAAAATTCTGAAAAGGAGCCAATGTCACCAAAAATTGTGCTTGGTTAGTTTGGTACGTTTTGTGGAGGACTTGCATTGTGTAAACATTGGGTGTCTGGGCATGGTGTTTCTCCCTGTTGCAGATTCTAAGCCTTGCAGTAATAAGTCTTCCAGCCCTGCTTTGTTTAGCCTGGACACTTGCAAAGTTTGGAAGCTGCAAACTGTAGTAACAAATCTTCTCTATCTGAATAAACTAGATATTCCCTTTTTTTTTTTAAAAATTGTGTCTCCAACACGGGATTTTCAGTGAGTACTGTTCTTCTGTGGAGCTTTCTCCAGCAGGGGTGACCCCAGGGATGTACCCCGTCGGTTTCTCCCCTTGGGTGTGGTTTCAAAGGCTGTGCTTTTAGCAGGTGTTGCTAAGCTGCCCTTGGCGCTGGTAGCTGTGTGTGCACACTTCATCACACCTTTCCACGTCGTCGTTCAGCGTGAGGTTTGTAAATTTGTAGAGCTCCTTGTGCAATAGGCGTAATTGACAGATCCGAAGAAGACGTCCATTAGCATAAATAGGGTTTAAGATTGGAGCTCGGCGTCTGCACGATCAGTATCGGCTGTGCTGCCGAGCAAATAGCTCTGTCCTCTTGAGCAGCAGGAGGAGGAGGGAGGCTTCGAGCATCCTGTTTGGAAGACAGGTAGGCTATCTCTTGGTACAACTTACTCTAAGTGTGTGTTTAAGTCACTTTTAAAGATAAGAAAATTGTGGAAATGGGCTTTTTTTTTTTTGGTGGTAGTTTATTCTACGTGTATTGGAAGAAAGGAAAGGTAGACTCGTGTGGTTTTTTTCTTTAGAAGGTGGTTGCGTTTCAAATACAACTTAGTAGAGCAGTTGTCAGATAAAGGAGTAATTGTTAGGTTTCAGAAGAATTATTGTGAATTTCTACAGGAACATAATAGGGGAGAGAATAACATTTTTAACTGTAGGAGATGTGGGAAAGTATGGAAGGAGTCTGGAAGTGTTGATTCCTAGGACTTCAAATTCATAGCGTAATGTCTATTGTAAAATGTGATTCCAGCCTTCTCTATAATTTAAAACATGAGAAGAATAAGAGCTGGGCTTTTTGTTCTTGATTAAGTATTCCAATTGTAATTGCTTTATGAATAATAAGTTTGAACAGAACATAATTGCAGGTGCAGTTTTTGGATAGTTATCCTTGTCTCATCTGATCAATATGAGGAAGGTGAATCTGGGTTTTAATTACCAAGATTTCTCTCTTATCACTGAAACTTCACAAACTGATGAGCACTTGAATATTGCTTGTTCTCCCACCCTCTTCCATTTACTTGATTTTTGGCTTCCCCCTCCCGACAGTATCACAGTAGCAACTGGAGCAATAATCCTGCTGCTGCTAAAGCCTTTCCTACTGATAACCAGGGCTGGATATCAGCACGCTCGTGTGAAGGCTGAGGTGCTGCCTTTGGCCTGTTTTCCTAAGGCGGTGAATAACAATTGAGTGATGGAGAGTCAGCCGCGAGTGCTGCTCTGCTCGTTATGCTGTAGGTACGTCCTACAGACAGGTTCCGTTCTCCTCTCAGGGGTAACTCAGGAGTAATGATTTATGCAAAGTAAGAGCCATGATTTATGCAACTACCCTGATAAACAGCGAGGCTTTATCTTGTAATCCTTTCATAACCAAAAGTGCAAGTGAGATTTCTAATGCAGATTTCTAATTAAATTAGATAAAATGATCTGGAACTCAGCTTCCGATCAGCGAATCTTGAATCTGCCTGCCTCTTGATGTCCTAGAACTTGTTTAAAATCTCCCTGCATGTGTGTTAAACGTGTTTTCACGTGAACTGGAGATGGAGTGTAGTAAATGTTCTTATGTGGGATATGCTTTCCTGGAATAGCTCAATTTCTGAGCTGATCTGTGCCTTCTGTGCAGTTTGGAGAAATGAGTTCAACTATACCAAAAGAGACTTTTTTTTCCTTCACTGTGCACTTGATAACTAAGCTCAAACAGTAAACAATTTAGAAAAACACCGATTTATTACCTAATTATAAAGGGATAGTAAAAACCCTTTACTTTGTTTCAATTCATTTTCGAAGGAGGGACTGACTGAGAAAGAAACATAGTTACAGCACAGCAAGGGACTTCCCTAGTATGTACTTTGTGAACAGATTACTTACTGAGAAGTAATTACAAAGTCATCTGGTACAGAATCCCTCTGAGTAGAAGCATAAGTAAGTGGAAATTTGTAGTAAGATCAGACTTTTGGCTGAAGGAAGGTGTGTGAACACACGCTTAAGAAATATCTGTGTAACCACATGCACTGAATACCTCTGTTGACGGGGTTCTGCTGAGATCAACTCAACAGTGGTCCACATTGAAATCAGGTTCTGCTCCATAAGACTAAAGGATTAAAAGAGGTTAAATACTCCATGACTGTGAGCACAGCCCTCGCTCCAGAGTATCTTACTTCACAAGGGTGTCTTCAGGGAAGCAGTTGGTGAGTTGGTCTAAATTCTGCTAATAAATGGGTGGCCATGGGTTAGTTGGTCCCAGTTCACCATCTTCCCAAAGCAATTGAGGGAATACTGTACTTGGGTTTTCTCATTGTCATCTGAAAGAAAGCAACAGAATTACTTCCCTGCCTGGTATCAGTCTTGATTTTGATATTAGTGTGCTGTAGTGATATTAAATAGATCATATGCAGTATTAGCTAAGTCTCACCTAAATCAATGTAATAATGCTCCTTACCTTGAATGTTGCCAGAGGCAGTAATATATCCAGGAGGAATGTAGCTGGAGGAGCACACGCTCTAGGACAAGCTTTCAGTATCTGGCATATTTCAGTGGTTAAGAGTAGGGAGGAGAATTGGTTTTGAAAAGCAAGTCTACTTTATTTTTGTACGTAGGGCTATACACTCAGCTATGTAAACTTTGACCTAGCTATATTGGTTACTCTAACTGGTATTGTGTTTCATTAGATAAATGATTGAAAGTGGATAAATCTCTTCTTTGGTAGTAGAGAAGTCTCTTTATTATAGTCTTCAATCCTGAAGGAGTTCAACTAGTTTGAAATGCCTTGTTATTTTTCAGAAATTCTCTTAATATACCAAGTGTCAGCCACAAGTTTGCCATATTCTACGTAGAGTTTTGTGTCTTCTGGTGGCACTTATACTGGAGTAGTGGCTTGGGCCTGGTGTTTCAGACTGATTTAGTTTTGTTGGATTTCACATGTAGAGAACACAGTGTTACCCTGAATCCATCCCCATTATTGTGTGGAAAGTGTGTAGTGAGACACTTGAGGTCTGGCATATTACCAGGGCCAAGCCAAAGACTGGCTAGCTCATGTTGAATTAGTGGGTCCGTGTTGATAGTTCTCCAAAACTTAGTTGTTCTAATCAGCTTCCATGCCTGGCAATGTGTTTTCCAGCTCCTGGAGGTGTGTTACATTTTCTTTGTCCCTGGCTTACAGCTAGTAAAGAAAATGACCTTGCAGAGAGTAGATAAGAATGCTGGTGAAGTGTAAAACATGGGTAAGCCTGTCTTTCTGCTAGTTGAGGGAAGAATTCCGAGCCTTCCACGTGACTGTGAAGTTTGGAATAGGTGTGCTTTAAGGTTAACTTGCACCCAAAGCCGTTTACAGTCTCTGCTCATCTTTTCAAGCCGTATCTTTCACAGATAAGGTTTCCCAATGGATATAACCTTGGACCACAAAGGCAAACAGACCGTATCCTTTGGAGATATGCTGGCTAGGTATTGGCCACATAGGGCAGGGCATTGGCCCTTGTGGGGCTTGAAAGTGTGGGCATTCTGCTGATAGCATTGATTGATTTACTTTTGTGGAAACAAGGCACAGATGAAATGAGACATGATGATATGATATGACATGACCCAGACTTGTCTTTCTGGCAGTAACCTTGTTTAGATGAGTTAAATATTACTTCCTTTGTTGCCTGAGTCTCTCCAATCACTCCAGTTCCCAGAGATTTTTTTTTTTTGGCTTGCTGTGGTGTCTTCACAATGTGGCAATTGGAGCTCTATATGAGGGACTTCTGTAATGACTTTTGTCTGGTGTATATGCAGTGGGGGGTGTGTGTGGTGTTTAGAAATACTTGGTGCACTCAGATTTGATGTCTGGATGAATTTCATCTTCTGAATATACATAAACAAAATGCTCCTATCACCTTACATTTTCTGCTTTTTACTCCTGCTAGTGCTGGATCCAAGCTGTCAGAGGAAAGGGGAAAATGAGTTTGTTGGGCTGTGTTTTTGCAGAACTTTGTGGCTTGTTGCTGACGTTTGAGAGGTTGGGAAATGCACATTTTCTATTTCCTGTGAGCGATAATCTTGATAGGATTGAATTTGGAGAGAGCATGCTGTTGACCTAATGTTTGTCAGTGATAAACTAGAAGACAGAGCATTTAATCTCTAACAAGGACACACATGCACACTCTCTAGTTGCTGGATTTAGCATTTAAACATTCAATGGAACTGCAGCAGGCTTTCCTGGCACTTGGAAAGCACATCTTTAAGCATCTTGATCTGTGTTTGGACAAATCTGGGAACTGATCATTTTCCTGTTAAAAACAGAATTGTCCTTGTTTTGAGAGTCAGAGCCCTCTGAAGCTGTGAGTTAAATATTGCTGCAGTAGCTCTGGAGGCAAACAGAGCTGCTGTTGTTTGCTCCATAATAGCACTTGCTCAGCCTTGGACACGAGAATTTTTTACAAGATGGGGAATGTTGGCTAGGATCCTGGAGTGTTGGTTTGGTGGTGGTTTTTATTTTTTTTCCTGAAGTGCTTATGAACTCTTGATTTATCAGAGGACAGCACCCTTCACATCAGCATATCTACAAAGGGTCACCGTGGGCTTAGCCCTGGACCTGTGAATTCGGAAGGATCCCAGCAGCAGTTGCTCTGTAGCAGCTTCACGTAAGATTCCTCTAGCAAAGGCTGTTTATACCTGTGATGGTAATGTGGGAATTTGGATAATTTCTGTTCTAGAGCAAGAATTCTTTACAGAACTCTTATTAAGCCTTTCAGGTGTTAGATTTCTTTATTCTAGATTGTTATTGCTTATTAGCTCAAAAAAGTGTGGATGATACAGGGATTTAGATATTCCACAGCGTGCATTAGACAGTTTTGTGTTTGGTAGGTGTGATCTGTGTGTGTTTGAAGAGTTAGCTGTGAACAAACCATTGGATAACTGGTGACAATATGTATTGCTGGTTAACAGCTATTGTAAACATACAAGATGTACTCTAATGCAGATAGATAAAATGATTGCTGATACTTAACAACCTTAAAATGTTAAATTTGGTTTTGTTGTGTTGTCTTGCAAGGTAGATTTTTTTTTTTGCACCTGCACCAGCTTTTTATGTGTTAGAGGCCAAACTAAATCTCTGATAGGAACTGCATGTATTTCTTGACAGTTTTATTTAAAAACAGAATTAAAAAATAGTTCTTCCAACCCTAACAATTCTGTGATTCTGCAGTAATTTGCTGCCATAAAGAACCTTAAAAAGTAATATATTGTACCTGTGAGCTGAGACCCTTCCGAGTTTGAAGTTAGGAGTTGCCAGCAGTGCTGTGCTAACTGGCATGTGGAGATGCATTCTTGGAGAAGGCAGGGAAAGGTAGGTGGAGAATGGGAACATTCTTTCCTTTCCCTATGGCTGAGATAACCTTTCTTTCTAACAGAGTAGCACCGGCTGCTGGTTTCAGACTTTGATTGTTCACACCTAGATTCCATACATGGTTTTTACCCTTTAAATCCAATTTGGTTCTTCTAGGCAGTTCCCTCACAGTCCCAGTGTTTACTTCAGTAACGTTGACAGCAATGTGTACTTCTGAAAAAGGTCACCAATTGTGTTTTCTAGCTGGAATCTTGTAGAGTAATGGAAGTAGATGACAAACTCAGTGTGGAAAGTTGCTATGAATAAGGTCTAGTTGTTGGAGAACAGGGTAAAGGGAAATGGGATTGAGAGTTTCTTAAAGGAAACATCTCTCAATCCTTAAAAAAAAAAGATAAAATATTAGCCTGCAAACTTATAAGTGTTTCTGCCTCCCAGGTGGGAATGTGAGTATTTATGGATGTTCCTGGTTTTTTAATTGCACCCCATTTCATCATTATGCTTCATCATGGCTCTGGATGTTGATGTTTTGTAGGTCTGGTATTCTGATATCAGCCTCTTACACAAAGGAATATGATCAGAAATAAGTGACCCAGGGAGCTTTGATCCATTCTGTTCCAGTTTTCTTTACATCACGTTGTCAGGTTTTGCAGTTACTTGAAAAGCTGGACTAGAGCAACGCAGATATTTCCACTGGCAGCATAACTTTTGATTGCTCTAGCTTTCAGAAACAGATGTTGGACCACAGCCACGTACTGGGTGTTGTCCAAGGTTCCTGTGTGGACATAGCCAAAGACTCTGCCCATGTGAGCAGGTTTGCAGGCTGAAGTTGTGGCGTTGTCAGAAGCAAGGTTAAGCCTTTCTTTGAGGAAGGACAGGTGAATGGATAGTAATAGATACTCTCATAGAGTCTCAAGGTGTAAAAAATAGTAATTATGGCTAGTTAGGTAAATTAGTAAGAAGGTTATGTAGGAACTATGGCAAAACTGAATCTCAGTGACAAAATTGCTGCAGGAATGATTGCATGAATTTTTGCCTCCCTCCTTGAGGGAACTGAAATCTTATCCTGTATGTGGGAGCAATCGTGCAGATCTTTAGGAGGAAATGGAGTTGAATGGTGTATGCAAAGACCAGGAAAACAGAAGTTATGGGGAAGACATACCTGAAGAGCATTAATTGTGACTTTGAGCCATGGTAAAGACGACAGGCCTGTATCTTAATTGAACAGGGGAAAATGACTCATAAGCATGCTGTGTCTTGCTCTCCGTGCTTTATGGCAGGAGCTGTGCTTTCAGATTTGCATTAGAGTCTCTTAACTGTTTGGTAAAAGTGGTTTAATGTAAATAGCTTTTTCCCTTCGCCTTCAAAGAAACTATTCTGGACGATGTACTATGGCCAGTGGAAACAGTAGTGCTTGTCCTGCTCTAAACTTGCTGCTGTATCCCATTATCAGTTGTTGGATGCTTCACTTCTCAAAGAAGGAAGTCAAAATAAGGATTTGGAGTATCTGACATAGGACTTGGTACCCAGACTTGTGAAACCAGGACTTATGCAGGTAGTAACTCATTTCTAGCAAGTAATCGTTTGGATCTTGTTCAGAGACTGTTGAGATAGGAGCACATGAAAAACAGAGCACGATTGCTTTGCTGTGGTGGATACCTGATAAATAGGAGTTCCAAAAATATTTACTTACTTTTCGGGTAAAAAGGACAAATTAGCCTGTAGCTGTTCACTCCTAACATACATTCTGTGTACTCCCTGGTAAGTCCCTGCTTGCAGTATCTTGCTGTCTTGAAAGAACTGAGTGTATTTAGAAGTTGCACCTTTATTCTTGGGTGGCAGGTGAAGAAAGGTTCTCACCCTGTTAAGGTATTCAGTGTTGTAATCCTTATTTGCCTAAGAAATGTTCCATCTGTGTTACTCAATTTTTTGGGTTTTTTTGGTATCATGGTTTTATGGAATTTATCCCTGAGATGAGCCCAGTTGGTCAGAGCATGATGCTGATAACACCAAGGTTGTGGGGTCAATCCCCTTATGGGCCATTCAGTTGAGAGCTGGATGATCCTTGTAGGTCCCTTCCAACTCAGAACATTCTGTGACTCTCTGATCCCTTTTGGGAGTGCTTTGGTCGTAACAGTTTGCGGGGAACTGCTGTAGAGGACTATAAAAAGACATTCACCACATCAGCTTAGGATTTTTATAAGTCTAATCAGAAAGATTGGTAAAACATGGTGGAAGTGTATCCATAATGCTACATTCTCATGTAGTGGAAGTGAGCTGGCTGAGGGTTACAGTAAAGATGTTGATGTATCTGACTTGGAAGAATGGCAGCTCTGGATGATGCTATGTGATTGAGTCCTAGAGATCCTAAAGGTCACGTTCTCACATTATTGTGAGACATACTAGTGTATTTGTCCTTAGAAAGTGTTTCTGTTAGCAAGAATGACATCATTTCCACGGGAGGGGAAAGAATCATGGTTCTTATGGTTAACTTACTAACTGAAGCAAAACCTAAAATACTTTTGAGCTTTGTGCTGAATTTGAGTAATAATCCCTTACCCTTCATTTTGTTAGGAGGTGTATTTGTGGCTAACTCAAATCTTAGTTTGTTGAGAATTCTAATGACTTTGTTGTTTGGCGCCGCGTCGCTTCCCTCGNTGACATCAATGGATGAAGAAGTTGGAAAACTCTTACCTGTGGATCTGTGTGGGTTTTCTGTAATCAATATAAAACAATCAGATCCCATACCAAGCAATTAACTCAACCTTCTCTCTGGCCTAGGATAATTGGTAGGAAGGCTCAGCCTAACAGTGACGGGGGGCTCTGCTGGCACAGTCAAAATTCCAGGGCCAGCAATTGGGATGCTTGGCTTCCTGTCTTCTGTCAGTGGGTTTGAAGAATCCACTTGTGATTACATTTTAATGGTACGACCTCTAGTTTACGTGGAACAGCCCCTTGGAGTGGTAAAGGACCGTGCACACAGAGGTAAAAATAGACCGAAGCTGAGCTATTTTCCTGTCTGAGTGGGTGTCTCAGTCCTTAAAACACTGTTCACAGGGGCAGTTTACAAGAAGATGTGGAATGACTGTAGTGACCCTGTGGGAGTCTTTTGGAATGTTGTAAAAAAAGACATCTTCAAGTACTGGTCGTAGGTTAAAAAAATCTGTTAAGCATTTCTTTCAGGTATGAGACATAAACAGCACATTTATAGCTATTCAGTCTTCTGCAAATCTGAACTCCTCTAAGTTCTTTAACATACTTTTTGTTTTTAACCTTTGTAAAGGTCACAATGGTTTCCATTCCTGAATACTATGAAGGCAAAAACGTCCTCCTGACAGGAGCTACAGGCTTCATGGGAAAAGTGCTTTTGGAAAAGCTGCTCAGGTCCTGTCCTAAAGTGAAAGCAGTGTATGTACTGGTAAGAAACAAAGCAAAGCAGACACCTGAAAAACGTATAGAAGAAATTACCAGCTGTAAGGTATGTGTCATATGCTCACAAAGTTCATTTTTGTCCTTCATTATAACGTTCCCATTTCGAGAACAGCTTCAGTTTGTTTAGAGCAAAATGTTATTGCTAAATATTTTTTTTTTGTTCTAAAAGAAATACAAAATCTGAGACCTGGCGGTGCTTCTATAGCTGCTTCAAGCTTTTAGTCTCTAGCAAAGCCAGTAGTTGAAAATTACCCTGTATTTAGTTCAAGAGGAGGATGTTCAGCTCTAATGCAGAAATGAGAAGTAAAAACCTGTGTTAGAGCTTGTTAAGAGAATATAAAATCAAGTACAAGAGATAGTGGACTGGGAGTTGTAAGATGGGTTGAGATTCTTTTTAAGATCTCAAGCAAGTCACTTTTTCTCCTTGTCCCTTCTCTTTTTTCCTGGAATGTGCTATTGGATCTACCAGTAAATAAGAATGTATCATCTCAACAGGAGCTTACATTTGTAACTGGAACAGAAATGTCTGGCTTAGTAGATTGTTACAGATTTCTGTTGGTCAGCCTGCGAGAACTGGAAAGGCCCTGAAAGTCTGTGCTGTGGAATTACCAAAGTGGCTATCTAAATGATTTTCTGTGCATGCTGGGTCAAATACTTTGCTCCTGAAAAGACTCATTACCTTAATATTCTGGTGAGCTAGGCTGGGCATTCTTACTAAGTGTAGAATGATCCATCTCTGTTGCCCATCTTTCTCCCAGAGAGTATCCTGTTCATGATGGGAAGGATGAACAGGATGAGGAGAGATTTCTAGCATGAACTTTGCTAAAGCAGAGTCTGTTTATTTCTATCTGTGCCTTTCTCTGATGAAACGCAGGTGTCAGCAGTTTAATTTTGTCATTGAGATGCAATGTAATCTGTACAAAGTGTGTTCTTAGAAGGTGCTAGAGGGGAATCAATAAGGAACTATGAATGCACTTAGGCTAGGAGGGGTAAGTTGTTTCAAGTAAGGCAATGGATTTCTATGACTCTGACTAGCTGGGATTACAGCAGATATGAGGATGGCTGTGTCCCTATTTAATTATTTTCTGTAACCAGTCAAAACTGTAGCTCATTGCTCAAAAGCATCTTCCTGCAGTCCTGTGCAATGTCACAGAACACAACAGAATGAGTTACAGTGGGGTTCTATCTTAAAATTCAGTTGCACATTCTCTCTCCATTAAACCCTCAGTTTGTCACTGCCCTGAAACAAGGAAGAGATCTCCAGACTAAGCTCTGAGATGAAAAAAGAAAAATTTCTCAGTCCACTTTTTGTATACACTATTACCCAAAGAAAAGTGGGGAGTGTTTGGGCAGAGAGAGAAGTAGCACTAGTGTGGGCTGACTTCAGTAAGCTGTAAGGCTCAGTGTGGCTTTTAGGAAACCTGTTGTAAAAAGGTTTTAAATTTCAGTCAAAGTCTGCTTGTAGTCTATGCCAGCTCCTGTTGAGATAAAAACCTGATGGTGAGCACTTACTGCTGGAGCAGGTTCACAGCAGAAGTCCTGGTAAGCAGAGTTACTGCTTGAGGCAGGAACATACAGGGATGGAGTTGCTCATCTCTGCAGAGATGTAGAATAGGGCCAGGTGTTTGTTCTGTCTTCATCAAATGATTAGACAGGATTGAAAGTCCACTGTTTAAGTGGCTTTAATGTCATCAAGATTCTTCCAAAAGTCTATGAAAATTTTAATAAGATCTATTGTCTTAAGCTGTCCGGTTGCAAGAGCACTGCCAGTAATTCTTCACCATTTGGATGGACTCATTAAGTGTTCTACAGATGCTTGAACATTGTTTCTTGAAGAGTTTGAAATCTAAATGGGTGAATGTGGTAATAAATAAAATAAATGTGAAATAAACTGAGCTACAAATAACAAAAAGAGTTGAGGTAACTCAAGTCCAAAGGAAGTAGAAATCTAATTGCTCTGTCAATTTGCCATATGTTCTGCATGCACTCTGGGTGTTTCTTCACCTTAGTACTGGTGTCAGTGCTGGTGAGAGGTGTGTAGGAACAGTGTATGACTCTGTATGTGTAAAGGGATAGAACAGCTGTGATGGACATAGGAGAAATAAAGCCTGGCTCTTTAAGAGCTCATCCATGGTACTGCTTTTCTGTTCTAATGCAATATCACACATTAATGTGGTTAACAGGCAGTTGCTTCAGTTCCCTGGAGGAGCTGCCATCATTCCAACTAAAACCATAGCAGGCTTATTTTTCAAAATCACACAGATTTTCCTGCCCTTAGGTAAGGACTGTACCCCTAAGAGTTGCAGAGGCTTTAAATGCTGTCCTGGCAGCTTTGTCCTATAAAGTGAAGCTTCATGTTTGGGAAGTCCAGTCAAGGCCTCTCTAGGTGGAGATGTCCCATGTTCTCACTGTGTAGAATTAGCACTGCTACTTTAGGTGGCCACACAGGGAGCTGCATTAGCTCATGTTTGGGCTGAAAAAACATCTCTAAAAAGAAACCTGGACCTGCAGCTGCTGTGCTCACACAGCTCTGGGGCTTCTTGCTACTGCCAGTGTTGGAGAAGCAACAGAAATAAAGAAATTAGGAAAGGGACCAGTTTCTGTGGTAGAAATATAAATTTATATTGCCTGAAGTGTTGTGAAACTGCGCCTTTAGGTGACTTAATTTATAGTTTAAAATTAATTAACGTCATTCTGTAAAGAAATGTCTTTTGACTATTTGCATTTGGTATAACTGCGTGCTTGGAGGGGGAAAAGAAAGCATTGCTGTGATTTTAATACAATATAATTGACTGGTGTTGAAGCAGTTGCAAGATATTGGCCCCTGGACAGTTAAGAAGGGTCTGCTCTGGTGCAACTTTCAAGTGTGCTTTATTCCCACAGTACTGTGTTGCTCAGGAAAACTTGCATACTAATGAGTGTAAATTAGATGAGGCAAGAATTTTGATCTGTGTGTTAAGCCACATGGTTAGAACCCAGCTATTTATGAGGAGAATTCATGATGGAATATAATGTGGGTGAGATTTTTTTTCGTTGGGAATTGTTGAACACCAATTTGCTAAAACTTAATCAGATGTTCTAACATGAGATGCCCTTTTTCTTTTAACTAGCCAGAGAAATGATTTCTTGTTAGTTTTGGTTTTTTTTTTTTTTTTATAATAATCTGGAAGTTCTCCAAGACTGGCATAATTTGAGGATAGCATTTCTTAATTCACTGGAACTTTGTAAATCTTAATACAAGTTTTCTAAACCCAAAATCCAGCTGACTTCTATATGAATTTGAATAGCTGTTATCAAGCTTGGCAAGTGGGTAGATTGTTCCATTTCCTTATGTTGGAAAAAAACCCAGAGCTTACAGTATTTAGAATGCTACTTAAAATTTCTTTGAGTGTCTAATAGAGACCATTCCTTCTTCCTTCTGATATTGACAGCGATTTGGTTTTAAGGGTTGGGATGAGTATTAAAATGATATAAAGTGCAAATTGAAGTCTCCTTACCTTCCGTACAGCACATGCAATGCTGCTTTCACTGTGTGGGATAAAGTGTGCACAACTTCATCACTGAGTATGTTCTTGAGAAGTCTGTAACATATCCTTATGGTATTGCTAATGCGCTTCTCTAACTTCCTGCTGACCTCGAGAAATTAGGAGGTATAGACAAAGAATGTGGTTTTTTCCTTCACTTCTCTTATCTTCACTGAATTTATAGTCCTGTTGTTTTTGACAGCTCTTTGACAGGTTGAGAGAAGAGCAACCAGACTTCAAAGCAAAAATAATAGTAGTTATGAGTGAACTTACACAGCCCGAACTGGATCTTAGTGAACCAATCAAGGAAGAACTTATAGAATGCATTAATATTATATTTCATTGTGCTGCTACAATCAGATTCAATGAAACACTAAGGTGAGTCTAACATTCTATTTACCCTGGTCTGGTGAAGCGATGGTGCTCAAAAGGAGGGTGAATCAGGTGTCTGCACAATGTTGCAAATATGGGTAGAAAGGATACAAATAAGCTGTAGCTATAGGTACTGGGCTCCCTAGTAGTGTTAGAGTTTTTCTCCTGGTGTGTAAAGGGCAGCACAAACTATTCCTTTAGCCTTCCTTGTTAGAAAGGGAATGCAGGTTTTCAGAGGATACGGTTTTGTGAGAAAAGTTGCGTGTGGGAAGTTCTAGTGCTTGCTCTCTTAACTGATCAGAAAAACAGGAGGTGAAATACAGCTCAGCTTTTCTTCGTGTCTTTTAAAAGTTCCTTATTAATAGTGGAAGTTTGCATTGGGAGAAGTTGGGAGAAGTAGGGAGAAGTAGATGCACCTATAGAGAGATGAAAACAAGAAGTGGAAAAAGTGGTACCCGGCTGTGGCTATGAGCACCTTCCTTTGACTTGTTGAAAGAGGTAGCGAACTAATTAGTTACCATTGATGTTAATTGCTTTGGGATAATGGTCCCCTTTCCTGCCCCCACCTTCAGTAATGTGAGATAAAGCAGTCTGGAAGGTAGTGATTGTTTGGGGGATACCGATTTTGTTGTTGTTGTTAATGTAACACTTATTGCAAAGACTTTGAAGTGTTACTTAGCTAGACTCTTGAAACTGGCTTGATTAGTACACTGTGTACAAGGAAGCTGCTGCCCTCAGCAAGTCTGTAGGCTGGAGAGAAGATCTAAACTATAAAATAATCACAGGGTTGGTCAGCAAGCTGTTATCTGCTGGGAATTGTAGAGATACACCTACTCTGCTCTAGTGTCCTGAAACGCACTAATGAGCAGCAGTGAAGCTGGAGTGGAAGTACAGTTCTTGGTGGTTTCCCTTTTCTTTCCCTTCCTTCCATCCTGTATGAGCCTTGTGCTATCCTACAAGAAGATGCCAGTCTTCCTATAGCCCACTAAGCCTTCCAGGTTGTTGTCCTAACTCAACTTGAAGTTCAGAGATGCATCTTAGAGCAGCTTGGTGTTGTCTTGCATTATTTCCTTCATGTTTTGTGGAAAACATAGGATTGGGATTTAGACTGAGGAAATCAAAGGATGCTGGTAAGAAAAGGGTAAAAGGAGAATTATCCTGAACGCTGAGAGGTGTTCTAGATCAGGACTGTGGTATATTGTTCTAAGCAGAAAATTAGGGTAGTGTCTGTGCTGCTTTTTTGGAGTAGGGTAGAGAATTCAGGGATACTCTGTAAACCCAATACTGAGGCATTTAGCAGTGAACTTCTTTTTGCTTGTTTTTGTCTGGCTTTCTACTAATGACACTTCTGTTTAATCAATAGAGATGCTGTGCAGTTAAATGTGATTGCCACACAACAGCTCCTCTCCTTGGCACAGCGAATGAAGAATCTGGAGGTGTTCATGCACGTTTCCACTGCCTATGCATATTGCAATCGGAAACAGATTGAGGAAGTCGTGTACCCACCTCCTGTGGATCCCAGGAAACTGATAGATTCTCTTGAGTACGTGTTATGTTTTATGAATTTACTTGGGTAATTTGTATCCTTTTGCTTCCTGGTCTTGAAGTACCAAAAAAAAGGTTAGGAGCCTTAAAGATGAAGAGTTACCTTACGCTGTCCTGTAGGTCTGACAGCATGACTGACACTCCCCTTTTCTGTAAGGGAGATGGGTTAAGATTTATGGTTCCTTTCAGCTGAGCTAGGTGTGGAGGGGTACTGAAGGAGAGGGATGCTCATATCTACTCATGATGCCTCCTCTGTGCTGAGAGTGCCAGTCTTTCAGCTGTATGATGAGGTGAATTAGGAGATACTGATAATTTGTGCTGGTACCAGCATTGTGAAGGAAAGGGATAAAACTAAAGCCCCTTGAACAGCTGCCTCTACTACATCTACCTAAATGCTATTGCAAGATGAGACTGAGATGCTCAAATAATACTACTTAATTGTGGAAGTGGTTCTGTTAGGTATCCTGAGAGCCCAGACATTAAAAATCTGTTTTCTGTGGCTTTTAAGTCTTGAATTGGGCATTACGAGTGGGAAAAATTACTCATTTGGTGTTTTATTTTCTGTGTATATTAACTGTCCTGAGGTCTTACTTAGTAACTGTCAAACTCTGAAACAGGTGACAATGTGGGATAAGTGTAATGTAATACAAAATAATCTCAACTCTACATCAGTCTCTTCCTCCTTACCTGTTGTGCAAAACATCGCCTCTTGGAAGAGAAGTATGAAACTGAAAAAGACTTATTGTAAAGTAAAATACCTACTTTAACTTATTTTAGGTGGAAGAGTGCTAACATTAAAACCAAAGGAGCTACCACTTAGAATGCACATTGAGCCAGCCTTTTTTGATAATGTTGACTTTAAATACACTTAAAAATGAGAGATTGCAAAACGGTCCTGTTTTTGACTATCTGACTTGTGGATAGACAAATATAACTTAAACTGTTTGGTGTAGGCTGAGACAGCTGTGTGTACTTTCGAACTCCTGAGGGAAGGCTTTTGTAAAGTACTAAAAGAATGATCTCTAGCCTTTCCTACCCCTCTTCCCACCCTGTTCATATCATGAAAGGAGTCCGATATGTGTCCACTTTGTAATGGCACATTGATGAAAAACAGTAAATTCCATTTCTGTGACTAAGAGACTGAGGCAAATAAATTTCAAGTCCCGTTTTGCAGTGAAGAACACCAAAGTAGCAATAGTTGCAGAGGCACATCTTTCTTGCTTGTGTGCTGTGACTGAAGGTTATTACATATTTAATATGAACTGGGAAGCAAGATGAAGTTGCAAGATAGAACTAATTTAAAGGGAGAAACACTGTGACCAGCTTGCTTCGGGGGTGGTGTGTGATTGCTCACCACCACACAGGTGGAGGTGACGCTGGTAATGCAGCTGGGACTCCATTGCAGTGGCATCACTTTGTAGATCATAAAGCAGTGAGCCCGTGCTCCAAAGACTAATTTGCTGTGTCTGCACTTCGTGTTTGAGAACTTGGTTGACAGAATTTGAGTTATTGTAAAGGAATCTGCTGCTTGCTCTGTAGTTGGTGTGTTACCAATTAATTAGCTGGGCAAAAAATAAATGCCATTATGCTTCTTTTGATGGACAGCGAACACGAAATCCTCTCTTTTACTGAGAAATTTGTTTTTGTGTAGGCGTGTGTCCCTTTTTCTTTAAAAGAGAAAAAAAAATCATGGTAACTTTAGCAGTTCACACCCCACCTCCCCAGTGAAGCAGCGTGCAGTAATTTACACTTGCTTCTTGTTTTGTTTCTTCAGGTGGATGGATGATGACCTAGTGAATGATATTACTCCCAAACTATTAGGCAAAAGACCTAATACTTACACATACACGAAAGCCTTAGCTGAATCCGTGGTGCAGCAAGAGGGTACGAAGTTAAACATTGCCATTGTGAGGCCGTCCATCATTGGTGCCAGCTGGAAGGAGCCTTTTCCTGTAAGTCCCTGAGTTGTCACCTGACCATCTTGCTGTAGACTGTAGTAACACACTGAGAGCCTCTTTATCCAGTGACCTTCACAGAGGAAAATCTCTTGGACTGTGAAGTTGTGTCTTGGTTGCTTCTGGGTAACAACTGATACAGCGTATAGTGTCTAAATACTGTCATTAAAGCTGAGCAAGTATGTATTTTGGTTGGAAAATGAAAAAAATCTGAGTTCCTAGTCTAAAAATATTTGTAAACATGAATACTTTGAACATATTTTTATGGATAATCGCAGTTCATTCACTCAGAAATAAATAAGCATCTTGCTCTGAAGGACCACTGAGTCCTACAGGTAGATCTCTCAGAGATGACTCTCTCTGAGTCGTAGGATAGACCAAGATTACCAGAATTTGCTGTGGAGGAACTTTATGTAGCAACATGGAATGAAATATCTTTCTCCTCTTTAGCCTCCTTTTCCTCCACCCCTTACACATATAGAAACTGCTCAAATTTTCACTTGAAGCTGCTGAGTTCAGTGTACTCTAACCAAATCCTTTCCCTCCCCCATTCCTATTAGGGCTGGATTGATAACTTCAATGGACCTAGTGGTATCTTCATTGCTGTAAGTAATGAATATACTTAATTTCCCCCCCTCCTTTTGGAAAGCAAAAAAGCTTCATATGTTTTACTGCTGGGTCTTCTGTCTCTCTTTGTCGTCGTTTTGTTCTTCAAGGCAGGAAAAGGAATTCTTCGAACAATGAGAGCTTCCAACAATGCATTAGCAGATCTTGTTCCAATAGATGTTGTTGTCAACATGACACTCGCTGCAGCCTGGTATTCTGGAATTAATAGGTATGAATGGTGACAAAAGAGAGTACTGAATATTTTGCAATGTATTGTGTATTTAGTAAATCAGTCTTGTATTGAAATTCTTGTCAGTCTCCTGCTGTTCCCTCAGGGCAAAGCAATCTGAGGTTCTGACAGCATTAGTCTCTCAAAGTGTAACTTGCTTATGCCGCAGGAAGACGTCACCTGCTGATACTATGAAGCTATGTCTGAAAGTTCTTCCCTGGGTCTTGTTTGTAATCAGTACAGCCTGCAGTAGTGTAGGTGATGCCTTCTCTGAAATAAAAGAAATGTGATAATTAAAGGAGAAAAATACTGAAAGATGCTAAAGCAAAAAATCTACCACGAGACTGATGCTTTCTGCTTTATATAAACGATGCTGTTGAGGAAAAGGATAACTTTGGGCATCTCTTCTGTGGTCTGTGTTTTTAAAAGGTTGTTTTTCTTCTAACTTGCTCTTTTATTTTTTTTTCCCCCTAGACCAAGAAAAGTCATGGTGTATAACTGTACAACAGGTGCCACCAATCCTTTCCACTGGAGTGAAGTTGGTATGCCATGTTTCTTTTTTCTCATTAGCCTTAAGACACAAACAAGATCGAACAGGTTATAATCAGTAGACCATATTGCAATTTTATTTTTTGAAGCTGGTATTTTAGCCATGCCTCTCAATTTTGCAGTGTATTGTGCTTTTTCATTAGCTTCCGCTGTTAATTCTCTCCCCCTCTCCCCCTGCAGCATTGTCTCCATTTCATTTGGTTCTTGTTGGGATTTTTTTTGTTACTCTTATTCCATTATAACTTAAACTATGGCAGAACTGACTTTTCTGTTTGCTGCTGCCATGACCTAATCCACAGAGTGTGGGTAGTGTGTGGAGAAAATTGATGTTGGGTGTAATGCCAACGTCAATAAATACATATGAATAAGCAGCTCACAATTTAAATGCTTTGTACATCTGCATAATTGAGAGGTCTGGTAATAGTTTTGCCCTTTTGTGGAGCTCTTTGTGTTTGGCTTAAGTTGGTTGTTAGTTGAGGTGGCTTTTTTAATCTTCAGATTGTTGCATGACTCTTCAACAATTCGTGTACAGGGAATAGTAGCCTTTAAGGAAATGTGACTACCTATTTTCAACTCTAAGATATCCTGACTAGGATGTAACCCACAGGCCAACAGCTTTGTAATAGTTTATGTTATAAAGAACAATGCAAGCTGTTTGGCATAGTAAAACTGTTTTTTAGTTTCCAGTTTTTTAGAAATTGAGTTCTTAAATTCACATTATTTTTTTTTCTTTCAGTTAACCTCAGTACTTAAATCTGTTTTACTTGCTTTTGTCCATTTTACATGGATCCGTAGTTGCAAACATTATTGCTTCAACCAAACTTGGAAAATTGCTGACTTCGCTTATATCCCAGTTTGAATCAGGGTATTTAAGTGCTGTCTATGAACAACAGTGTGTAAAGTTATAAGAGAAGATTAAAAGGAGAGGTGAATTTCCACATAACTTTTAAGGACCCTGATCCTGCATGTCTGTTATGTACTGAATTTACAGGTGTCATCAAGAATTTCTCATGGAGTCCCACCCTAATTGCTTTTTTCTTAATGCCTAAATTTGGATAAATTCTTTGAAAATGTCATTTAAAATCACTTCAGATGACTGCAGAGCCCTCAGTCTGTTTTAAAATTCTTTACACAAGCAATCAGAATAACCCTCTTCATGAAATATAGATGACTATTTAAATAGCTTTACATGCTTTATAAACTGAAATTGCTGTCAGTGTTTGAAACCACCAACCTCTAAGGTAGGGAAGAGGAACAGAAAGAGAGAAGCTACAATAAAATATGATACTGAAGATGAAGGCATAAACCACATCTTGATTATAGTAAGAAGCAGTTCAACAGCATTTTAAGTTAAAAGCTTGTAACTGTTTTAGTTTCTGTGCATTGTGGAAGAGTTAGGGTGGTTCTTTAGATAACACACTGATGTTGATGCTGTACCCTGTAATGTACTTTGAAAAGCATTACATTTTACATGGTGATTATCGAAGCTGTTATGCAACTTTTCTTTCTCAGAATACCATGTAATTTCCACTTTCAAGAGGAATCCTCTCGAGCAGGCCTTCAGACGGCCCAATGTAAATCTAACTTCCAATCACCTTTTATATCATTACTGGATTGCTGTAAGCCATAAGGCCCCAGCATTCCTGTATGATACCTACCTCAGGATTACTGGAAGAAGCCCAAGGTAATGGTGACTGGCTCTGCCTTGTCTGTTCCTCTGACTTTTAAATGAAGCTATGCTTGCGGTGTGATGTATATTGATTTTAATTTTTTTGTATTTTTTCTTTCCCTGAATGTTTTGTGACTAAAACTCAACCTTTTTTTCCCTGAGAACAGGTCCTTGAATTCAAAGTGACTTTGAACTTTCTAGCAAAAATGAGAATGGTTTTTTTGTTGGATAGTTTGGGGTTTTGAGTAGTCAAGGTAAAGAGAATTAAGAGATATAGAACAAGTGATGTTTGTTCTTGAATAATAAATACTAAAGATATGTTGATCCTTATTTTTTCCCACAGTGTACCACATGCATGCGAGTTTCAACCAGTATCCATTAGAAAATATAACAAGGATACCTAGTTTTAAGTTCTGCTCCAACCCCCTCTTGTATCACTATCGGGTTGCAAACAACTATATGAGGTTTTTTTTCCGGGATATTTTGCTCCGATTGTCAGGTCGGAAACCATGGTAAGAAGGAGAGGGCTAAAAATATCTTGCCCATAAGGTGGTGGAGGCTTGTAAAGAAGACATGGCCTGGGCACTATGTAGGTTTACTAACTAAGCAATAACAATCCTATGGCTGCCTTTTGAAGTTTAATGACTGGCCTAACAATGCTGTCCAGGGGATATCTTGGATCAGAATCCTAGTCAGTCATTAAACTCTGGGAAGTGGCTTGTGATAAGGTCATTGTTGCTTTTATAAGCTGAAAACGGAATGAGGGACTGGGCTTTTAACTGCAAATTATTCCTGTAGATGATACAATTTGACCTGGTGCGTTGGTTTGTATCATCTCAACATTCCGTTCAGTTTATAATCTTTAGGCTAGTATTTGGCTAGCTAAAGTGGTAAAAATAATAGGCTAAACTAAATTATGTAGAAGGAATGTAAGATACCACTTCAATTTGTTTCAGATTTGCTAAGCCATATGACCTTAACTCATTGCTTATGTTACATTTTCACAAGTATTTGCCTTCAGACTATAAAACCCCCACTGTGGTGACAGTGTATTAACACAAGCGAGCATTCATTTGTTGTCCTGTAGTCTAGGTCTGTCTTACAAGGAGGGTAAAAGCTCTGTAACATGGCACTGGATGAGTAGAAAGGAGCTGTGTAAGGGGTTTGTAGGGGAAAACCCCTCAATTGCAACAGGGTAATACTTAGAGCAGCACCAGTGGCAGTCGGCTGTGCCTGTATAATAATCTTCCCACATTAAAAAGTTTTAACATTTTCAACTCTAAAGAAGGTATTGTACATAAAAGTTCCTAGCTTCTAGGTTCTCTTGAATTTTTCAAGTTATTTTTAATAAAAATTGATAGAAATTCCCTGACAGATATGAAAACTTCATCACTCATTAAAATAGTTATACTATAAATGCCAACATCCTGTCTTCTGAACGGTTGTGAAGGAGTGCTGCCAGAAACTTGTCAGGCTTTGAAAGGCAGCTGGTCTGCTGAGTATTTGACCAGTGGGAGTAAAATAGGGCTGTGAATAATCATGCTGTTTAGAATATTTAGCTTAGTTTTATATTCTGTCACCGAGAGTGTTGAATCTTGTTTTTGCTTTTCCCGGAGCTCTTACTTGGTGTCTAAAGGTGGAATTGAGGACTTTCATCACTACTGGTACAATTGGTGACATTAATGCTTTACAGAACAGAAAATAAATTTTTACTGATATGAATATTCCTAGGTAGCTTCTTATAAGAGTGATTGGATGAGTTTCCTATGATGCACAAGATTTCCAGTTTGCAGAAGAGATGGCAGATCGAACTAAACCAAGCTATTGTTCAGTCACAGCTTTTAAGTTGGCTCCACAGCCCACTTACAGGAATGCAGCTTTCATTATACAGTGCTCCTCTATATTTTTTTAAAGCATTTAAAAATGGGAGCCTGCAACAGGAGCAGTAAAAGCAAATGACTACCTCGATGCAAGGAGGACGTGCAGTGTTAAATCCTAATGGAACTAGCTAATGTTGTTTACTAATGCAGGAATTTTGAGACAGATCTTTACTCTTGCACTTTTTTCTAGTACTTTGAAAGCTGCTTTAACCGATGGGCTGGAGGGTTGTACTGCTGTTGCTGTGGTCGTTCTGTCAGTTGACAGAATGGTGTTAATTACCAGGTAACATGTACTCAGCAACTTCTAAGGACTTGGAGACACTATTGGATATTCTTAAAGGCAATAAAATGCTGTTCTGAGTGAAGAAGGGCTGGCTTAATTAAAAATGTGACCTTTTCCACTGCGATTTAGCAGAGGAACAGTAGAGTAAAAATGTAGTAAAATCAGCACAAGAAAATACAAATCCTCTGATAACCTGCCTTCACATGGGCAGTTGCCTGCCCTCTCTGTGCTGAGTACACTGAGGTCTCTATTTTGTACAATGCAAGAAAAATAATGAAATTGCTGTGCAGGTTTAACTGTACTTTTGTCATACCATCAGGATATTGGACTGCAATCGAATGACAATTTTTAACAAGTAGAAGAAAGAAAGAATAAATTAGAAATAGATCAGGTCTATGATCCTTCAGAACTAAATGATTATGTTAATAATAATAAAAATTAAACCCAAAAATCTTCCTGTTTTCAAAGCACTGCCCTGTTGTAATCTTTCTGCAATATGAAGTCATTCTTTTGTACCTCACTTGTGGAAGCAATGATTTTGATGAAATGGAAATCTTTTTGCTGTTTTTGCATCTAGTTGAAGGTTCTTGAATTTAACGGTTCTCTGATAATATTAACAGGTAAGGAAAGGAAGAAATAACCTATATAATATTTCTTCCAAATTTGTATAGAAAGAACATTTGCAGAAAGGACTGGCATAATGAAGATTTAATATTTTATACTAAATAATGCTCTAGCATTGTGCAATTACGTAAATAGGGGTGCTAAACCTTGGCATTGAAGTTTAGAGGTTGTGTTGGTAGCTTGAAAATACTTAGTCGCATAGCAAAGCTTATTAGTTGTCTAATTATCTTTGATACAAGGCATAGTTTGCTCCTGTAACTTTGCATAGTGCTTAGCACGACAGAACCGTGTGTTATTTAAAAGCAGTTTGGTATATTTGAAATGTTACAGCCTTTAAAAATGCACACCAAGCAGATCTTTGCAGTTGCTCTGAGAAAATAGGATGTGACATGAAATATTTAAAGTTGTAGTTCAGAGATCTCTGCAGCAGTTCTTCTGTTACTGCTTCTTAGAAAGCTAAAGGACAGGTGTGGTTGGTGTATGGAGGGAGGTGTGAAATGAGGTCCTTTACATCTGTTATTTCAATTTAAACCTTCTTAAAACTGGAAGCACCTTTCATTTAGTTACTGTCTTACAAACCAGAAATGAGTTAAGAGCATAATGATGTTAAATAGATCAATAAATTTTTATCTTGTCAAAATGCTTAAATTGTGTGCTTAAAGGAATCACAGAGCTGCTGGAAAGATAAGAATTCAGTAGTGTACACTTCAAAATGTACAGCCAGGTGAAAATCTGAACAAAGACAAATCCAAAAGCTTGTTATATGTTTTTTAGAGGAGTCTTTTAAAAAAGTAATTGTCTGTAGTGCTTCTGCAGAAACTGGCAGACTGGCAGCCTGTGGATCCACTGAGAGATCAGTCTGTATTTAGCATCAGGACTGTTTTTAACCTGGAAGACAATAGGTTGTGTGTAAGACTTCTTCAAATTACAGTTGTAGCCTTAAGCTAGGTCACTTTAAGTTGTCTGGTATAGGAACAAGCCCACCTAACTTATGGATGATTGAATTAACTTGCTTAATTCCTGTGATGTCCTTCTCAAACTGTTTGGTCTTGATGGCAGTAAGGACTGCAGAAGTAGGAGGCAAAATTCTACCTTGAATCTGGGTGAAAGGCACCCAGGCTGGCTGGCTGCCACTAATGCTCAGTTCTGTGAGATGGTCCACAGGTGTGACTTTTTCTGTCTTCAGCTGATGAAGGTGGTGTGATGCAATGACTGATCTTGTACTGACTGGTTATATGTGGTGTTGATATTTCTGACCCGTATGCAGTGGCTATCTTTGGAGTAACTAACCTTTAAAACTTCACGTTGAGGGATAAAGTTCCATTGTGCGACTTCGTGCTTGGGTTTGAGTCGTGCGTGTTCCCCTTTGCAGGAGGAATATGGTGCCATTGAAGCTAAAGCTGAGCCTGCCAGAGCTACACAGGTGTCTGCTAAAGGACTGACACTCATTGCTGACATCTCTCAATGTCACCAGGCTGCTTTTTCCTCCCCTCAAAGAAAAGTGTAGTTTAGTGCAAGCCAGCAAAGCATCACAGAGAAGCTTGGTCCACTTCTGCCAGCTCTGTCGTTGATCGAGCAGCCGAGATAATGTGGAGAATGGGATTATTTTGGCTGATAGAGAAAACAATTTTTTCCTTGATGAGTTGAATCAGCCTGTTCTGTGGTCAGTCACTAAATCCAATTTGAGTTGGAGGGAGGGAAAAAACCCTCTTTTAAGCTTTTTTTTTTCCCTGTAATCAGCTTAGCTAAGCTGTAAAATCATATCCATGAGCAGAGACAAAAAGAATCCCAGCAGAGGTTAGTCTTTGCATTAGTTTAAATTTAGTTTGGTTTTTTTTTTTTTNTGAAAACCAATGTCAGTGGCCAGAAACAAGTTCAGAATAAACATTTATCTAATCAGATATCCATTTGCTCCGTTAGTCTTTTGCAGGGGCACAAGGTTTTTAAACTGTAGCAGTCAAAGCACTCTAAAATTCAGCTGCTCGTCCAGCTTAGCATAAGGACACAGACTGGGAAGGTTCAAAAGGGCAAGTCAAGTTAAATAATCTTCAGCCCATCAGTGGACAGACCTCTGCAAAAAGGCTTAAATGCTGTTTGGCACTAGTTTTATCCAGGCGTTTTTGCTCTGAGGTCTTTTTGGCTTATCTGACCAGTGAGATCTTTGCTTTTCAAGTTTGGAGTTATTTCCTAAATTTTTGACTTTTAACTAACATAGCTTCTTTTTTCAGTTCAGTTTAGTCTTGATAGCACAGGACATGTTTTGGATGCAGAGTCTCTATTCCTAATTGTTTCTGCATCAGAGGAGCTCTGGTTCAACTCAGCCCCCGCTGCTGCCACCTTGCCCAACTGGTGAAACTAGAAGCAGGTGTTTGAAAGCTTCTAGAGGTGCTGAGTAATAAAATCAGCTGGTGATGTAACATTTGAAGACAGTTGTGAATTAGTAGATGTATTCCTATGAGGGTTAAGAAAAAATACTTGTGTTTTATGTGCTTTAGAGATACTTTTTCAGTGGTCTATGTGGTTTGTATTGCTCCATTCCGTGAGAAGAAAAAGAGGAAATTTTAATGTTTTAGATACTGAGATACCAGCTGTTAGTGACAGTAAGGGACAATGCAATGCAAAATACTTTCTTTAGAGGAGTTTCTGGGACAATGTGCTATATCCCTTCTACAAGTATGAATGCATCAAGGCAGCTTTCGGAGAAAAATAAGTTTGCTTTTATTGCTTCTATGATCTGTATTGGCAAAATTTACCTTCAGAAAACCATTTCCTGTTAGTACTGGGTTCTGCTTTCTTTGCCTCTCCCCTTACCATTGTGCTTGAAATGATCAGTGTCCTACTATAAGGATCAAATTGGAAGCAGTTTTCCATTTCTGCGGGATGGAAATACTTTGAGCACCCAAAGCAGGAATTTAATAGCATTGGGCCATGTGGTACTAGTTAGTACTTATTAAAACTGAGTGGCTGTCTCTAGCACTGAGCCACTTGAAACAATTTTCTCATCATAAATGTGGAAGCTTTGCATCTGAGAAGCTGGATGACTTTTTTTTGGTCCCCTTCAGAGATGGTATGATCAATGGGAAACTTGCCCAAATTGATCCTTATAAGATGATTTCTCTGTATTCCAAGTGATGGTTTTGTAGAGTTTCTTCCTCTTCGTAATAAAAGATGATGGAAGGTATTTCTGCATATTTTGAAGTAGCATTGAACATGTTCTGCTATGATCTGTCTGTGCCCTTAAATATGTTCCTGCCCTTTGCTGGTGGTGTTTTTAAGCCTTGATCTCTTAGTAACCATAGTAAAAACCCCTTTTCTGTTACAGAGATCTGGTCTTGCACAATTTGCAGGAAGATCAGGGCAACTTCCTCCCTTGTTTAAGGGGAGGTCCTGCACAGACATTCTGTTCTGTGCAATTTGAGACTTCTGAGAAGTCAGACTGTTGAGTACAGCTAAATATTCCAGTGTGCTGAAGGGAAAAGGGTTCCATCTCTGTGTCCCAAACTAAGGGTTACCAACAGAAGACAACATAGTGTTCCTACTAATAAAAAAAGAAGAAATGGTAATTTACTATTGCACTAGGAAGTAGGATTAGAGGAAAAAAAAGGCTGTCTGGTAATTTCTGGTTCTATACAGATTGGACAGCCAAAGTTCACTTCAATACTGTGCAGAAATATCCTATTGATGTAATATAATGTGCTTTAGGTACGGAGCAAGATGGGATTTTTCGACATGGGGGTTGGGGGTTGGAGGGTAAAAAATCTTGTTGTCTATTTCACTTGTTGGAACTAATCTTTACCCATGTAACCTGTCCATTCCATGCCTCGGACTGTAGGATGATGAAGACAATAACACGTCTTCATAAGGCCATGATGTTATTAGAATACTTTACAAGCAATTCTTGGACCTGGAGCACTGAAAACATGACTATGCTAATGAACCAGCTAAGCCCTGAAGACAAAAAGGCAAGTGGCTGTGTGGTGTGGGCATGGAGGCTGAGAGGGGACTGGCAGCTCATGGATTCAAGATAGAATAAGGCCATGAGCCGTAATGTGGAGCTAACCTAGCAGGGCCTGAGCACTGCAGATTCCTGGTAGATCCTTTCAGTTGTGCCAGGGCTGTGTGAAAAGCTACATCAGTGACATGATGAGAGATGAGGAAGGGCAGGGAGAAGTGGAATAAGGATGACAGTTTGTTGAGGGAGAAGGAAAAGTTGTTTCTTTTCCCAGGTTTAACTTTACTCTCAATTTTCCCTACCTCCTCCACCAACAATGGCTCAGGTGCCCCAATTGAGTTTAAACTTCCCTTCTGCTATGGCTTTGTTGGTTAATATTCAGCAGAATAAAAATCACCAGTTACAGTTCTAAAAACTCAGATTCCCTTGTGCATTTGAACAGTTTTGTCGTTCTTAAGATGTCTTTCCTACCGAAGTGTTTCCAGAATCGGTTCAGTACTTGCATTCCAGAAAAGCTGCCAAATTTCTAAATAAGGTGTGTAAAAGCAGGAAATAAAATAACTTTTGGTGATTTTTGTGTGGATGGTATTTCCACTCCTTCCTGTCCTCTTGCCTCCTAGCAACCTGAGTTCGGGAAAAATTTGGAAAACAAAATGCCAGACACCAAAGCTTTGAACTGTTGGTATTTTCAAATTGCTGCATTTTGTTGGGATTTAAACACTGTTTCTGTAGAATCTTGAGATGAGGAGATCCATATATCAGTAAAAAACTTGTGTATCAAATTCATCGTAGTAGTTTTCTCTCCTGCAGAAGACACTCAGATGGTTGTATTTAAAATGTAACTGTACGACTGTAAGCACAGGTAAAAGAACCCTGCACTTCCCAGTCAACTTGGCACAGAGCACTGTTTATTTTAGAGCATATTAGAATTATTTAGTTGCTTAAAAATCAATAACATACTAGAAAATGGTTATTTTTAGAATGGAATTCCTTACGGACAGTTGAAATGGGAAAACTGAGGAGTGGAGAGAAGAAAATTACTGCTGAGGAGGGAAAATATGGCATGAAGTGATTGAAATTTGGAAGAGATGATGTCAGAAACCAGTGGTTGAATCAGAAATGGGGCCTAAATCTGGACTATTTCTAGGATTAAGGATAGGATAACTTTCTTGTGGCAAAGACAGGTTGGATTTATCTGGAATGAAGACATTTATTTTCATTCAAATTATACAGAGGTGAATTTTTAGGCGACTAACAGTGAAAGCTTTTCTCTTATGCAGACATTTAATTTTGACGTTCGACAACTACACTGGGCAGAATATATGGAAAATTACTGCCTGGGAATGAAGAAATATGTGCTGAATGAAGAAATGTCAGGCCTTCCTGCAGCTAGGAAACACTTGAATAAGTAAGTATAATCTTAATTTTTTTTACTTTAGGTATAATTTTATATTTTCTGTGTCCTGCATTTGTCCAGGTTTGCTTTTCCATTTATGACTTAATTGTTCTTAATAGCACCTGTTTAGGTTCTCCACAATTCTTGTGTTCCAGTCCAGTGGTCTGAAGCATTTTCTAAAGAAAATTTGTTGCTCCTGAGTTGCTCCCAGTATTAATAGTTACAGTGTCAGTCTGCAGTATGGTTGTAGCTCTGATCACTGGTGTGGATACTGTAATCCAGGTTTTTGATTTTACCCAAGTATCTTTTGGAAGGTCAAAGGTACATGGTTACACAGGTCAGAATGGCTTGTTTGGGAGGTTTAATAGAACAATAGCTGTTCTGGGATTGGGATCTTTTGAGGCGAATAAACAAGCAGGGACTGCACTTCAGAGCAGGACACTTCAGTGTTGGTGCTCTAGGGTGCCTTCCCTCTGCCTTTTCTCTGTGGCTTAATTCCTGCCATTTGAATGGATTGTTACTGTCCAGAATTTTATTAGCACAGTTACCCTTGTTTTGTTCTTGGCTGATTCATAAGGGCAGCTGTAGAGGTTCTGATTTGTCTCTTTTAAGAGCGAAATAAAAATCATCTTATTCTGCAATGCCACGTCACGTCTGCAATCCTGATAGCACAAAGAGAAACAACCCAGGTCGTGACTTGTGTTGTCATTCTAAAGGCAAGGACTTGCAGCTGTGGAGTGGTTTGGTATATGCTAAAATCACAAATACACTTTTGAAAGATGGAATCTGTGATCATGGTGGAAATAGCTAAACGATTATCCCCTTCTGGGTTGTTTTGTTCGGGTGGGGTTTTTTTTATTTCTATTTAAATGCCATTAAAAAGTGCATAGAAATTATCACATAGTTGGTCACACAGTATCACATATTCTTTGTACAAAGGATCATACTGAAAATAACATGAGAAATAATCTTGTATTGGAGCAGCATCTGGTTGCACCCGGCTCTCGAGTTTGTAAGTGGATTGTTTAGCAGGAGGTTTGGATTCTGACTTATGTTTACTCTGAGGTATTAATTTGGTCTCTTTTGTTACCATCTAGTTCTTAACTCTAATCTGGAGTCCACTGCTTTAGTGTTAACCAGATTTGGCAGCCCAGGGGACATCTTTCTCTAGGGAGCCACTGGGTAGATTTGTTCCTCAAATAGAAAAGTGTTGCTTTTGTAACACACACATTTAAACTGTTTTTCTCTGCAAATGAGATTTGTAGAGGAACCCAGCCTTACCTGTAAACAAGATAAAGGCAGTATTTCCCTAAAAAGAGCTGCTTTCAAAATATAAATTGTCCTGATCTGCTGAGCCAAAGAATTGCTCTGTTTCTAAGAAATCTGAGCAAATTCTGGTTGCTGTTTTTCTCGAAGCTCCCATCTCTACATGTGAGGAGATTGCTAAAAATCACAGTTGCTCTAAAAGGTCACTTAGTTTATCCTGCACTTTAAATATAGTTCCCTGAGAAGGAAGGAGTTTAAAATTGCCATGAAGAGGCTGAGCTCCTTGGCTGGAAATGTCTGGAAAATCTGATGAGTTTTGATGATGGGGGTGAGGTGGTTTGGTTTTTCTTTTCCTTGTTATTGTCATCAGTGGCAGCTGGAGTTACTTCTACGTATTCATGAAGTTTTAAATACATGTGGGGAGGAGAGAAGTTCATAGTGTTAAATGTTTTTTGGTGTGGTTGGCAGCCTTCTGTAGGTAAGTTACCATTGTGATGTTGGCTTCAGGAGGTTTCCATGAAGCAGCTCTGAAGCAGAAGTACATGTGAGCAACAGGACTGGCCGCTCCTTAGTTCTCATTCTGCTTTTCAGCAGGGAAAAGCCTTCTCTGTTTGTTCTTCACTTACTTTTGTCATTCACCTAATACCGCTGATAATGTATCTTGAAATGAACAGATGAAGAAATTCAATTCTCCACCAGAAGTTAGTTCTTAGAGTGTTCTCTTTTCCTCAAAGTCTTTGTACGTTGGCTCTTAAGGATTCCTTTTGTTTCTCCCCAGGTTAAGGAACATTCGCTACGGCTTCAACACGATTCTCGTGATCCTGATCTGGCGTATCTTTATTGCGAGGTCACAAATGGCAAGAAACATCTGGTACTTTGTGGTTAGTCTGTGTTACAAGTTCCTCTCCTACTTCAGAGCCTCCAGTACAATGAGATACTGAGAAAGAGAATTTAGCATTAGGACATCTATGCATATGGTGGTCTAACTGCACAAACCCTGTAACATGTAGTCATCTCACATTTCGTAAAGCATAATTTCATTTTTAATTGAAGTGCAAAATAAACGGTATTTGTAATGTTAGCTGTGTATCTTCCTGGAAACGGAGCAAATAAAAAGGGCAAGTGCCACATTGAATTGGGGTAGAAAAGCATTTAGGTAACTTTGACTCTTTGACCTGGGGAAGACATATTAGACCACTGACCAACATAACTGTGCAATTTGGAACGTGTTTGATTGGAATCTGCCTTAACATGATTTTTTTTTTTCTTTTAAGTTTTACTCCACATTGAGCAAGATAAATATTGGCATAGTAGATACTAGTTGCTGTAGACCTATTTATTTGAAATTCTTCTAAATTACAAAGGGTTTTTGCAAGTTGCAAAAGTGTATAAATGACTCTGGATCTCCTGAAATAAAATAATAGAGGGCTTTTGTAATTTCTCTGTAAGTTTTGCCGCTTCTTCCCTTCCTCTCAAAGTAGGGATGCAACAATGGTGCCTCCTTTGCTTTAAAAGAAAAAAAAGAAATTAAAAAACGAAGCAGCCTTCCTTATTTACTGAAAGGCCTTTTGTATATCAGGGCTTCAGAGTGCACTTTGTGATTTGGTTCTGTGCTCGAACCTGGCTGTGTCCAACTTGCATTTGTGTCGGCATGAACAATTTGCTACTCTGAAAGCAGAATTGATCCTAGCATTGAGCAGATAAAAGGAAATGTAACCCAGAGAGGGGCAAATAAAGTCTTTGACTGTCCTCTTTTTAATGATTTATTTTTTTTTTTTTAATTGAGAACACAGAGCCAGCACTTGATTGTTACACTTCTGACTTCAAAGGGTAAATGTAATGAAAAGGAATTTATTATGCTTAGTTGCTATTTATATTGCTGGTAATAGTAGCTGGACAAGCTATAGACTTTCATTAAGAGATACACCTGTTTTTAAGTTGTAAGCAACGTTAGCAAATACTTCAAGAATGAATAATTCTTTTAAAATCTCTGAACTGTTTGATTTGATGCATGGGCAACACCAATGCACAAGCACACTTTGCCATCCCTGCCCTAGTAAAACCTCATTTCGCTGGGCAAGCAGGGTAAGATGCACCTTGCTGCAAAATGAATAGATGCTAACAGTTCTTCCATCTGTCTTTTAACTTAAATTATTCGGTTTAAACCTGAAGAAATCTGGGGGTTTTTCTGCATGTTACTTTGTTTCAGTAGGGGAAACATTTGTAAAAATGGCAAGTTGTAAGAAAAGATGGAATCCTTGTTTCTTTAATCCAAGGCAATACATGAAGATCCCTTTAAATTTTCGTTGCACAGATTTGAGAACACTGTAGTGTTCCTCTAATTGATGCACTGACCAGCACCCTTGCCCAGTGTTTGTTCATTCAAATCAGTTTGTACTGATGAATTTGTTCTTGAATCTGCCTGGAAAGGCAAATAAGGACTTAATTACACAAGAACTGCATTATACTTGCCCTTGGTAGTTTTTTGTCCTATTGAATTAAATTTGTAAAGAACTTATTTTGCTATTCTTCTAAAAACTCTTACTTTAAAGAGAACACCTTTCCTGCAGGTGTATATCTCATTTTGAAAAGAGAATGGCTTCCTTGTTGAAGCTAAATATTCTGTAGTAAGTAGTTAAGCTGTAATTCCTTTTTAAAATTACTGGTGTATATATAAAGCTAGTGATGAAAAGCCTAAATGGTCTAGGACCACACCTCGTGTGAGAGACCTCTGACTGTGGCTGAAATCAATTAAGGCTTCTGTGCTTGGAGATGTTACACTCTTAACAGATACAGTAGGTATATTACATTTTTAGCTGCCTCCCCAAGTATCTTACTAGACCTGAGAGTATGCTTAAGCATTCCTGAATTAGAGACTTTTCTCAGAGGGGCCTCCTGTCCAGTGACACCCCTTGTCCCGTGTTGGCACGTGGCTGAAGTTTGCAAAAGATAAATACATCATATTCTGAAAGTTATTCTGTGAAACAATTCACTTATGAATTTTGGTTGTTTCTAACTATAAACATAATATATGAACATTATAACATGAGACTTCTAATGTTGTTTTGTTAATATTGAGATAAACGATGAAGCCAATGAACCGATTACTTCTGGTCCGAAACACTGCTTAGAAATTTAGTCTTTTGGATAAATAACAAAGAGAGGGATTACCTTAAGCCTAAGCATATTTAACCTCTACACTAAACATTTGCCAATTTAGAAACCCATTTTTTCCTCTCTTTGGAGACTGTTGTTCTGTGCCCTATCGGTATTTTACACCACTTCATCAGTCATCCTGTTGAACTGACAGTAGATTCAGTGTCACATTTATTCCACTGGTTTTGTCACTTCCTGTGGTCAGTCTGTGAACTTCTACCTGGAACTATTGGGTTTTTTCCATATGGGAGCCCTGTCCCATTGCAGTGCTTCACACCAGTGATTGCACATGAAGGATGTTGGTCACAAATATACTGGAGCTATATTTTGGTCCACGAAGGCAGACTCAGTGTTTTGACTAGCAAGTTACAGGAGGGGTATCAGCTGGTTAATAGGAACAGACTGAAACAACATTATCACTGAACTGTTACTGGTATTTCAATTGGGGACCAGGAAAAAAATTACATTTTCCTGTAATGTTTTTCTCTGCTGTAGGAACAGATGTTTGGAAACAAATGCTAAATCTGTGAGCTTTTATAAGACATAAACAGAAATATTGGGTGCCTTTGTTTGTAAACCAAAAATAAACAAATCCCTTGAAAGTGTTGTTACGGTGTTCATTGTATCTTTTTATGTTGTTTAGTCTAATTGGTGGAAAATGCCTGGATAATTTAAATGCCACAATGTACACGCTCTTTTCCTTTGTGAGAAACTCTGAAAATCATGTTAATGACCAATGCTGCATTTAAAAAAAAAACCAAGCCAGAAAAATTTCACACTTGCAAAACAAAACACAAATCCCAGAAAACCCACCAGCCCCCCACAATCTAAACCTTCATGGGGTGATGTCAGAACACATGGTGAGGTATCCCTGGTCATGGGGAGTTTTTGTGTGTCAGCCACTTTTCCGGTCGCTGTCGTTGCTCGTTCATTTGTACTATTAGTTTCACATTTATTTAAATAGCATAAACCCATCTGCCTTTTCATATGGTTTAAGAAAGGTGCTGTGGTTTTGCAGAGGCTTTAGGATTAACATTTCAAGCAACTACAGTTATTTATGGCATCTACATTTTGTGGTGAGGGAGGGAAAGGTAGCATTAAGTTAGTGCATCACCAAATTCTTTGGGGTTTTTTTGGTTTTTAACCTTTATTTCTTGGAATATTCCGTTTTCACAGATTCTTCCTTTTTTTAATCAAGAACACAATCCTAAAGATCTGCAAGCTGTGGTTTGGGGTCTGCCAGCTTTAAGCATAACCTTTCCTTTAAGACTAAAACTACCAAACAGAGATGGTTTTTGTTGGTCTCAAATTCAAACTTGGAAGCAAGGAGCAAAAAAGTTTTAAGATGCTGTCCCCTGTGTCTTGTGCTGTTGAACATTTTGCCCTTTCTTCATAGTACAGTACTAAATCCTATGTTGTTCAGAAGCAAAGAACGGGTTCGTAAAGGTAACTTGGATTGAGAAGCACCCAGCACTGAGCTGGGAAGGAAAACTTCCCATAATGTTTGTATGCATTTCCCAGCCTGTTGAGCAGACCTGAACACAGCCATGAAGAAAAGCCACCAAGGAATCTCTCCTCTGGAGCAATGTAAGTGTGTTTAAGTGTATTTTTGTTTGTCAATCTCTTTGTGCTGCAGCATGTGCAGTTTTTGTCTAGCCTGGAGACATTCGCTGCGTGTTTGAGTAAATCTCTAGAAACAGTGACATAGTTCCAGTGGAGCTGCTTCGAATTGTCAGCTCTTATTTTCAAGATGTGCTGTACCATCATAAATTTAGAAGTGCAGGTTGACAGGTCTCTCTCACCACTTTCAGTTCCAGGTTTCCTTCCTCTCCCGTGGAGTATTGCTCAGCCCCTCAGACAGCCCTGGCCTCCTTTCTGCCTGCAGAGCTCTGCAAGTTAAAGGTTGCGTAACCGAGCCGCTGCTCTGCCGTCTCGAACTAAATTTAACCCCGCTTCCACTTGCAAGATATTTATAAATGCTTTTCTCCTTCATGTTATCTCGGTGCTTCTCTTCTGTGCAGGAGCTTTGGCTTTCCCTGCTCCACAACTCTTGTAACTCACTGATAGGTAATTAGTAATTATGCAACTGTCTCTTCTGGAATATGGAACAATGACAGCTTTGAGCAGCTTTTATTCTTACTATGGGAAGCGGGAGAAACCGTGACTAATTGGTGAAAGCCAAAGTTCCAACACACTGATGTGCTGGAATGCTCAGAGCCACGGGCCCTAGGTGGGGTGAATGGGACTTTTTTCATTCTTGATTCAGTTACAGGCATTAACTGTAAGTGTTGTGGTCATTAACCATAAGCCTTTAATGTCATTCTAATTGAACTGTTACACCTTGGAGGATTGTGATTCTGTAGTTGCTCTCACTTTTGGAAAATTCATGGCCTGACGTGGAGAAGCAAGGCCTCTTTTGCTTCTTAATGAGCATGTGGAAAAAAAAGAAAGTTGCCATAGATTCTTGGAAATTAAAAAATGAAAACCACCACTTAGTTACAATGTTCTGGGGTGTAGAATGAGTATTAAATCTTAAACTGCCCTTGCCCCATGTGGCAGGAGGTTCTGTTATGTCCTCTGTGTAGCAGTCCAGTCCACCGGCAGCAGAAAGTAACTGTGCTATTCTTGTTTGCATCAACAAACATCTGATTTGCCACTTCAGTGAAAATTATTCAGTACTTAGACACTATTAACTTTCATGTATCATGTCAGCCTTAATCCACATACAGTTGAATTATTTTTATGAAACTCAGTAGCTCATCCTTTCCTTCATTCCTGATGAAATTATCCCAGAACTGGATGTCCAGGGACACAAATAGTTATGCTTGCTGTTTTAGGCACCTACTTGGGTGGAATTCAAGAATCCAAAGCTAGGAGACTTGACTTCCTCTAGTATACAGCTTTCTCAGTATGATTCAGAATCATAAGGCAAATGCTTAAAATAAGCAGAGACTTTGCAAAAGCAGTCACGTTGTGGGGTGGGAGAGAGAGACCTGTGGAAACAAAAGGAAATGGTTAAATTAAGGGAGAAGCAGGCTGAGTGTGGCTAATATTTGTTCTCCTGTATTCTCCAGTTGTGTGAAGTCACCTTGACTTTGAGAGAGACTGGCTGGGTTTTGTTTGCCTGCATATTTCAAACCCATCTTACCTTTCCGGTTTCATAAAGGCTCTCCCAATTTAGGTCAGAAACCTGCTGTTTGTTGCATGATGCACACAGCACATAGGTTCAGAATCTTGTGCCTAGGAACTGGGGGAAGAATTCAAGTCAGCTTCAGGCCAGATCTAATGCAGGACTCACAATAATCACCTTTTTCCTCTGTGTCACTTTGCAACAGTGACAATCCAGTAGGCAGCTTCCATGTTTAGGCCTTGGGTTCCATGTCCCCTTGCTGAAGAGGCTTTTTAAAAAGGAAGACCTGAGCTCTGGATTTAAATATGCTTCAGTGAGTTCTGGTATTGGAGTACTTTATGGAGTGTTAGATTGCACTGAGCAAACCAACTCTTCAGAACCGTCGGCTCCTTTGTTTTCCACCCTCACCCCAGAGGCTGCCGTTGGTGCCTCTGCTCCTGCCACCCACGCAGCTGCCTCGAGACAAAAAGGTTGGATGCTCTTGGTTGGAAACACTTCGTTAATGCCAGGCACTGTAGGGAAAATGCCACTTTGGAGTTTTAATGCTATTAAATTCTAATTCTTGGAAACACATGAAAGGCTTCTAATTTGCCTGGGCTAACACACGCGCTTTTAAGGTTACTTAGTAAGCAGAGCATGTCTCACCACTTTTCAATCCAGGTGTGTGGTTTTAAGTCACAGCTAATCTCTCCTTGTCAGTGACACCTGTGGTTTTCCTTTGATAAATATTTGATTTGGAAAGAAAAACATGCAAGGTAACTTCCACTCTTTGCGACTCTAATTTAAAACCAAGTCTATCCATTTTTAATAGGAATGTGCTGCACTTAGCCCAGTAAGTCACCTTCTGGATAGATTAGCTGCTGCTTTGCTGGTTCCTCCTGCATTCCGTGTGGTTTCGGCATTTCAGAGCCAGTGGGTGCTTAGCACCTATATAGGAGTTCAAAGAGCATGAACTGTGACTTGAAATTCCGTGGGACATTAGGTGGCTGAAGATATTTTAGAGACTTCTACTCCAATAGTATTCTGCGAAGGCTTTTTTTATAGCAGTCCCCTGTTTTCAAATGTTAGCTGATCTCCCTGTTTTATCAGCCTCTGCTAGTACTGCAGGGAAAGTACTGATATGAGTTAGACTATTGTTAGAAAATAGTAGTTATGTCTGAAATAATGAGATAAAATATTTTTAATAGGACTTGGTAGAAAGAAAAATGCTCTGAAAACTCAGAGGCACAGAATATGGAAGCAGTTGGGGCTTTTCTCTTTAAAGGTTGTCCTAATACCTATCAAATAACTTTGCTTCTAATTAGAAATGAACTTTTTTTAACCAAGTGCAAACACATCCGCCAGTTCTTCTTGGCACTTCTATTTTTCTTTGTTTTAGACTCATGCAGTCTTGTCACTTTAGTCATTCTGGTGGAAACTTGGGGTTTTTGCTTCCTGTCTTGTTGAAATGTTATTACCCTGGGAGCCAGCAGTGATCAGCGTTGCTGTCATAGAAGCTGAATGAAGAATTTGGAAGAAGATGCTCCTTTCGCTTGTGGAAGCTTTCCAGGTGCTTGGCATGCAGGTTTAGCAATGAGCCTTTTTGTGTCAGGCATGTTTTAGGGTTAAGCTGAGTGTGTGGTGGCATGGGAAGATAACTTGTCTGAAAGAGCCATCTCCTCAGGCACTTCAGATCCAGAAAAAACACCCAAAGTGGAAAGCCAAGCACACTTCTGTCACCTGCACACTCAAAGTAACACCCTTCATAATCCTGAGAGGTTGTTGTCACCACACTGAAATGCTTTTTGCATTTGCTGTCATAAAGCCATTAAAACATGACAAGTGAGGGTGATGACTTGCATCATGAGGGATGATTATAATCTTTAAGGCATGAAATCTTCTTACAGGTCATCTTTCCCTTAATTCCTCTTCCCACCTATGACACATTGGCTGGCTCCTACGTTAAGATCACCTTGTTATTTTTAGAAACCCAGGTGGGAGAGTTTAGAGCAGGTAATTATTAGCATGTGGTGCTGCTAAAAGACACAGATGTTGCACAGTAGCTGCCTGGGGCTTTAGAGCAGCAGCAGAACGAGCTCAGCTGTGCCTCGAGTGATGCTGAAGGAATGGGCTGGCACCACTTTAAATACCACCCAGGTACTGAGCGTACCTGCTGTCAGTCTTCTTGCCCAGGCTGTCTCCTGTTCCATTCTCGGGGTTTTGAGAGCTGATTGCTGCTGCACCTTCTCAGTCACCCTTCTGGAAACTGTTGCTTGTTCCCTTCAGCAGCAGCAGTTTCACAGGATCCCTCAGGAAGTCAGTCACGGAGGGAGATGGACACAGACTGCAGGTGGGAGACTCTGGAAGATGGGAGGAAACGTTTCAGCCTTGTTGCAGCCATTACTGCTTGAGACTTGTCCAAAGCCTTCTGCCCTGGTGCCTTTTGACAGCAAGAAATACTTGTGCTTAAAAGGAATGGGAAGGTGGTAAAAAAGTGTCTGATTTTATACAACTGGGCTAAATAAAACTTACAGAGCTTGTTGGTAGTATTTGCACCTGGCTGAAAGAAGAGTGGAAAATGAAAGTTAAAAAGGAAGGTCGATGATGAATCGGTGCTCTTAAAATCTTTCTACTGTTGTCCTTTCCTTTAGGGTGGGAGTTGTAACTGCCTTAGAGATTGTGTTTGGGAAGTAAACACCCTTACTGAATTATTGCAAACACTGATTTTTGCTCCTGCAGGAATTGGGTTTAGTTTACTGTACAATTGCTGCAGGGTGATGTCTCAGGCTGTTTAATTCTGTTCTGCCAAAATGAACTATCTGAGGGAAGAGAAAAGGTACAAAGGCTGTAAGTGAAATCTGATTGTATTGCCGGTTTTGTACAACAGACTCTTGGCCCCTGTTTGGGCTGTCTTTGGGCTAAAATAATTGGAGTACACGTGGTGTGAATTGGTAGGCTCTGCTTGGATTTAACTGCACTAACATTTTGAGCCGTGTGTGTTATTAAGCCCACTAGAAAAGCAATATTCAGTGTTCTGAAGAAACGACACGCAGTTACCCTTGATATGCACTCAGACTGTGACATTATCAGAGCAGATTTTCTGACACTTTTCTGCTATTCTTTCACTTCTTTTTCTTTAGAGAGGAATGACTGAAGATTGGTTGTTTGTTGGGAACTGAGAAGCAGAGCCCAGATCACTCTTACCTGGTAATTAACTTCTTAAGCAGAGTCTTGCCTCAGGGGACTGTTTGTGAGTGGTGCCTGGTACCAATGTTGTGCTTTAAAAGTACTTGAGTAAATAATCTATACAGGCAATACTTTTCCAATTAATTGAAGTTTAACACTTTGCAGACTACCTGCTGTATTGTGATATTTAGCCAGGCCAAATTGTATTAAAATTAAACATTTTCTATCTCATTGTTAAATAGCAGATTGAAATGCTCGTGCCAGCTTCCAAATAAAAACCATCTCCTCTAAATTACGTGATTTTTCTCTTTTTTGGGTGTAAGTTCTACAAGCACATATGTGTATGCACACATATATATTTACACAAATGTACGAGTGGCTTTTCAATGTCCATCTCTGCAGCTAAAGCTCAAATGCTTGCAGTGCAAGGTGGACAAGAGGATTTGCACTGCTCCAAGGAGCTGGAAGGTTTATCATCTCCATTTCACCCTTACAGGGGTACTGAATGCAGTTTGGAGCCTTACAGCTCTGGGTCTGTGCAGGTGCTGCCCAGAGAACCAGTGCGTGTGTTGACAATAAATTCTGCTCCAGGACAACTGAGTCGTGAATAGAAAGGATTAATAAAGAGTGTGAAAAATTAAAAACTATGCCATAAGAGCTATTTTTATATCTACATTAAGAGGTGTGGGCTGTAGTTTGTTTACTGTTGGGGTTGAAAGCTTGGCAATTGGTAAATGAACTTGCTGAGAGACAGTATCAGAGCTTCAGAGTGCTTTTTGCACAGGCTTGAGCAGGTAGCAATAAACGGAGAGGTGAAGGTAGAGGAGTAGGTCCAGTTGTATTGCATGAAAGGCACTTCCCTCCTGCCAGTTAATGAAAACAGCCTGGGACCTTGTAACTGCACACATTTGAGGGCATAAAAAAAAGCATTTTGGTTTTATATTTCCTACAGCTCTGTAGGAGCTGTGTTCTAGAGTTAATTTTTAAAGCCAGCTTGAATGCAGAGCTAAGCAGTGGTCGAGAGGAAGTGCTGCTACCCCGTTAATAACAATACTGCAGATGCTGTTGCTCTGGCGTGTTTTTTGGAGTGACAGCTCATTTGAACAGGGAGGATGAGCCAAAAGAGGAGGTTTTACCACGGGGCTGCTGCAATGGGGCTGCTGTTGCACGCAGACCTTTGGGGAAGCAGTGAAGAACAGAGAGAGTGCTGCTGGTGCTGATGGCTGCGTGCTCTGCTCCTGAAAACTGGATTGGGCCATCAGACACAGCAGGGGCTGCTCTTCTGCCCTCCTCTGACTCTCTCATGTCTCTCCCATGGTGGTTGGGTGCCCTGGCAGAGCTCTGATCCCCTGTCCCACAGTCTGATCCCCTGTGTTTATCTCTCCTGTGCCACGACAAGGCTTCACGCTGTCCCTGCTGACCAGGCTCCGAATGAGAGGCAATCCGGGGAATCCCGGAGGCAGCCCCAAGGTGCTCACATTCCTGCAGCACCTCCCGGAGCCCTGGTTCTTCTGGAATCTCTCGGGGTTTCCATGGTAAGCTCTGCAGCCCAAAGCCAGGCCGGGTGGAACTTGGCAAACAGGCCAGGCCTGATCCTGCTGCCCTTGGCTCCAAACCCGGGAGCGCGAAGGGAAGGAGCAAAGCGAGTTTCCTGTGGAAACAGATGTTGCGTCAAAGAGGCTTTGAATGGCAAAACCGGCTCCTGTCAATGGTTCGAGGCCAGGCTGGATGGGCCTTGGAGCAAACTGGTGCAGTGGGAGGTGTCCCTGCCCATGGCAGGGGCTGGAACTGCATCGTCCCTAAGGTCCCTCCCAATCCACACCATTCCGTCATTCTTGTGCGCTGTTACACTTCACGTTGGGTAAGAGGAGTGTTCTGATTAAAGAGAAGTTTCCTGAAAGGAATGTCCAAACAGGCAAACACCCCAGCTCAGGTGCCGTTTGAGGTTGGCCAATTACACCACACAGCAGCTCATGATTTAATTCAAACTTTAATTCTAAAAGCAGCACTTTTTGTTTCAAGAATCATAAGCTCTCTGTAGGAGAGAACTTTGCATGAGTGAAATCTGCGGTGCTTGCTGGGATGTTTCGATGTCAACAGCAATCAAATTATGGCAAAGTGGTGCTTTCTGTGGTCTCGTTTGCTTGGCCAAGAAGTCAAGGTCATTCAGCCTCAGCTGGACTTCTCAGAGCTCCTCTGTAGTTCCTCTATAGCCCCTCAGCTGGAGTTGTACATACTGAAGTTTTTGAGTGTCCACATGGTCAAAAATGTGCGTAAAATATGCAACAGAAGAGTGGCATCTCAGAGGTTCTGAACTGATTTTGGGTTTTTTGTTTTTCTTGGTTTTAATTATTTTAGCCATTCTGCTGTTCTAACCTTTGCAGCGGCCACTCACGCAACACTGATTGATACGAAATTCTAGTTTTGTTTATTCAACTGTATCACTTAATAATAGAAAAATCTTGTGCTAGGGATTTCAGAGTGAGGAATGAATGAATATACCTAAAAAATAAAATTTCAAGTTTAAGAAGTTTTAAGCCAAAGTGCACCCAAATTCTTTTGTCGAGGTTTTTCCACTTTTATGAAGTCCAGACAGTTGCTTTGTGTGTATCAACCTTATTTTTAACTTAATCCAGTCAGGAGAACCTTGGCTGGACACGGGTCCCGAGTGACAAAGGCTGTGAAAGCCCAGAAAATCAGGCTGTAACCAGGAGCTTCTTGTGCTCAGTGGTGACTCCTGGCCCATGGGCCAGGCTTTGGGGCACTTCAGCTCCAAGCTCCTGTTTGAAAAATGACTCACACCGAGCACACCTAGTGAGCAGCCACTCCTTCCTTGCGTGGTTCTTTCCTGCCTGTAACAAGGACAATATTGGAGACTGCTTGAAATATTAACTCCTCATAGTCCTAAATCCAGCATCCTTCCTGCAGGCCGAAAGAGGGTCCGGAGCTGCAGGAGCCTTTTGCTTTGCTTTCTTGCTGCCTGGGAACAGTTCAGGTTGCCAAGGGCTCTACTAAGCCCACAGAGGTCCTCTAACATTGCAGGTAGAAATATTGGGGTGTGGTTTTGTTTGTTTGGGGATTTTGTGTAATTTTTTTTTCTTTTTTTCCCTAGTAGGTTACTCTGGAGGTAAAGGTGTGCCTCACTGAAGTTTGCTGTGTTATTTTTCTATCCTACCCCAACTCCTCTCATCCATCTACCCATATACAAACGTACCAACTCAAGCTTTCTGTGCTGAGGCTTTTTTTTGTTTGCATGAAAAGATACCAAAAACTCGAGTTTAGCCCTGACCCTTGCTCTAGAGAAGGTGGAGAGTTCCTAAACCATGAATTAGTGATGGAACCTCATACATATTACATTAGAGCAAGGAACAGCGCAGAAAGTGGCGTGTGCTAATTCAATATAAACCAGCACAGAGTGGCACAAAACTACAGCATTCTGCAGTATTTGTGAACTGCAGCGTTCCGAGGGCTTGACATGGCACTTTCCTGCATGAAAGGGGTTGCATTGTGCACAAAGTTGTGAAAGAAACGCTGCTATTCAGTGTGCTTCAGCTATTTTTTCTGTAGGGAGTTAGTATTTGCTGTCTACTTTGTTGTGTGGCTGTTTTTTTGGGCTTTTTTATTTTTTCAGAACTGGCCAAAGCTCTTGCAGGGTCAGCACAGTGCTGCTCACCCCTCTGCGGCCAACCCCCACGGCCAGGAAGTCTTAAGCAGGCACAGGATTTGTAGGTGGTTTAGCTCTATCTCCTGTTTACATCAAGTTAAGAGCAAGGCTTGTCCCGTTTAAATCAACGCTGTGTCTGCCCTGGTTGAATTCACACCTCTTTGAGCCAGGAGTAAATGTGGTGACCGATCTCCTTGTGCCGCTACGTCAGAAATTAATGCCTTGAAGAAAGAGTGCTGGCATTAAAACTTGCCTGCCTGGCTTAGGAGGACTCTGCTGCAGTCATTTTGCAAAGAATTCAATAGTTTCCGCTCCTGCTGATGGTGTGAATCTCTCACATCTGCTGACGAGAGGCAAAAGCCTCCCTGCCTCTGAGCACGGTGTGGTTTCTGCGGTGCTCGGTGACGTTGGTGGAGGCCTCCAGCTCTCGGCCGAATTGCTCAAGAGAATCGACCAGTGGCACAGTTCAGCTTTCCACCCACTGCAGTTTCACATCAGCCCCGGAACTCCTTTAAATCCATTTTCTTAAGCTTTTAAGACTCCTCTGTGATCGTCTCGTTGCAAAGCGCTGCTGGGAGCTGGCTCTGCCCTGTCACTGCAGGCCTGACAGGAGTAACCTAAACCCTTAAGCTCTGTCAACTTTGCCAAATATTGCTGAGACAGTTGAAATTTATCCCTTCCAAAGCAGACGTGGGGTGGGGTGGTGGAACATCCACATCTCTGCTTCACAGCTTGCATGATCGTATTACTTACAAACGACAAAGGGGTTTTTAGGTTATTTAGTAGCTTTTTTGCTTTCACTCTTTTTGCCTCTTCCCAGTTATTTTTTTCAAAGGCCTCACTTGTGTTTGTACATTCAAAGCGCTGAATATTTTTGAGGCAGAGTTCTCATTTCCTCCTCATTATTTATAGCTACATCAACCGTTGCAGAGACAGGGAATCCCCTCGGTTTCAAGACGAAATTTTCTACTTCCCCTGTCTCATCCTGCCGTGGTATTGTCTGCAGCACAGTGTCTGTTCCCTAAAAGAAAGAACCAGTGTCTCATTGCTGGTAATACCTGAGCCACGAGTCTCCTGTGGCAGCAGATATTGCAGGTGGCTGCAGTGGTAGAAGCTGCTCGTGAGCTGGAGCCTGGTTATGAAAGTGAAAAAACGGGAATATGAATCCAGCTGGAGAATTCCAAGTGATCTACAGCTTAAACCCAGGTGACTTCGTGTCAGTGCATCTACTTGTACTGGGGTGAATCCTGCTCAGGTTCGCTGTGGGGCAGAAAGGGTTTGCAAATTCCTGCCCCTTGTACCCTCAGCATTGAGAGTGAACATGAAACGGGCAAAGCCAGACAAAAATCCTGCAGCATCTGTGCTGACCGTGTGTCACTGTTGGGCATCGTGTGGCTCCTCACTGTGGTTAGAGAACTTTGCAGATTTCTCTGGTTTCCTTCAGCTTTCTCTGCAATCATGAAAACAGATTAAAATTAATTTCTACAGAGTCTTAAAAGGACTGTGAACCAAACCTTTCGATACGGCTTTAAACATCTCACTGTATTTGACCGAGTTCTGCCTTGCAGTACAGAGGGAAAACGATTCGTGTTGGTTTCTACAGCTGCTGGCAGGGCTGGCTGCTCGTACACCCCATCACGGGGTGTTGCTCGCCCGCCTCCGTGGCAGGGCTGGTGTCGTTCTGCCACCCGATGGCAGAGCTGGAGCAGAACAACGCTCCTGCCTTCGTTCCAGGGCAGGCTGCTGTGGGGGTATCCATGTGGGGCAGCCAGAGGGGTGAATGTCAGCGCAGGGTACTCTGCTACTGGCTGTATTTTAATTGGAAATGAAGGAAATATCCCATCGTTGTTCAGTAATCCTGTCTGGCCTGGCTTTCCCCATCTCTCTGAAATGGCTTGCTCTTGGTGCTTGTTTGCTTGTGCTTCCCACGCTCTCACATTGCCCCGGTAGCGTCAGGAGCAGAAGACAAAGTTCCGATTTTAACTTTGTTGCAGTTCCCCTCTCTATCGCTCTTGTTCTGTGTCTCCATTTCCACGTTTAAAAGTGGGAACTGTGTATCTTGCAGTCTTTTACAATCCCAAACCCACTCCCTAGATTTCAGCCTGGAAATACCCACAAAAACTTCTAAATCCACCTTTCTGCACTTTTGGCCCAACATAAATAGCTTTATGAGCATCCTACTTCTTCACTGTTCTCTCCTCATTTCTGGCTTGATCTCCCAGTAGCTGAGGGCTGTGAACCTGCTCTTGACTGCATTCGATTGTGAGTCCTGAAAATAAATTATTTAGCCATGGAGACTGAGCCTGGAAGAGGGCAAACAGACCCTGGGCCAGTTGCTGTGACAGGGGAAGCTGGTCTCACTTGACTGATCAAGAGCAAATACATGGATTACTCCTGGACTTCCTTCTCCTGCACTTTCAAGCTCGTTTGACAGGTCATTCATCTCTTCCTACTCTTTGGACTCAGCTCCATCTCCTGGCAAGGCACAGGTACCCGCTGTGGAACAGGCTGTGCAGTGATACCTGGAGTCACCTGGAGTTCTCTCCTTTCATGTCCTGTTCTTGATGTGATGTCAAGTGCAGACACCACTGACAGCATGGCCAGGCTGATGTAATATGGTTTTACCTTAAATATGTTTCTGAAAAAATCTGCAAGGGTTCATCTCACTGCTGCCTGCCTGAGATGGTGTATTTATGTATTTTGAGCATATTCTGTAAGCACTGTAATACTGTAAGTCTTTACCCCTAAAAGGAGGCACTGAAATGTATTCACCGTGCTCTCCAAAAATCTGCATTTATTTTGGGCCGTGTGTCTGGAAGGCATCGATTTCATACGAGATGTGAAGTTGACCTGATGTAAAAGAAATCACATTCTTGTGAAAACCAATTCAGCCTCCTGATCTCCAAAGCCTGTTTGAGGAACGTTTGTTCAGCCAAATCGTGCCAAATCACAGCAGCACCATTTCATCTGTCCTTGTCAAAGGGTGGCGTGACACAAAAATGTGCTGGGCAATCGGGGTGCTCCTCTCGCAGCAGTTGCACGTGCGAGATTCCTTAGGGCTCCTCTCTGGGCACACAGTACTGACAGGGGAGGGAGGGATGGATGGATGGAGGGAGGGATGGATGGAAGGATGGGTGGATGGAGGGACGGAGGGATGGATGGAGGGAGGGAGGGAGGGATGGATGGATGGACTCTGTGCACAAAGCAGTGCAGGACAGCTGCCAGCAGTGGAGCACCTGTTTCTCCAGTGCTTCACATCTCGAGCTCTGTCAGGCTTGGTGCTGTGACCTCTTCCCCAGGGAGCCTGTTCCAGTGCCTGACCTCCCTCTGGGTGGAACACCTTTTCCTGAAAAATAGGTGAGCAAGGAGAGCCAGGACCTCACACCCTGTGTGCTTGTCACAGCTCCTCTGAGGTGCAATGTTCCGTGAGCTTGGGCTCATCACTTTCCAGCTTTTCTCCTTCTGGATGTGACAGAGAGCTAAATACAGTCTGGATACCTGCAGTGATTGCTAATATGCATAAAATAATGCAATGACACAAAACCAATGTTTTAGTGTTCCTCTATTTGCTATTTATATTTACATTGAGGAGCTGCCACTGTGCTATTAAGACTAAGCATTTCACAGAACATTCCCGAGGGGAATACATTTGGGAGCTAAGTGACCAACTTGCTTCTGACTCTTGCTGATTTGTTTAATCCATGTGCCAAATCTTAGCTGAAAAGCATTAGTATTGATCTGTCCTTACAAAGCATTTTGAGATATTCAGGTCAAATCCTTAAACTAAGCACAATTTTGTTCCCTCTCTCTTCCTTCGTTTGTCCTTTCCCAATTCATCAGTTCTGCAGTGGATGTGGGGCTGGACTCTATCCAGGGGAAGCTGTGGCTGATATCTCAATGCATTGTGCTCCTCACAGCCTGCAGGATTTCTGCATTTGTTGACATTGTCCACCTTGTTTGGCTTTGGTCTTGTTTGCTCTGCAAGGTCAAATCTCTGTCGGGGAGAAGACTTCGCCGTAACAGGAAAATGGCTCATCACAGGTGTAAGTGACTGAGCCTGTGTCCAGAATTCTCATGGAAATGGAAAAATGGAGCTGCAGTGAAAAGTGGGAATAGACCAGCAGGTGCTGCTGCTTCTGATTCTCGGTTACCAGTTACTTTTGGCTCTCACATCAGCTATTGCACGCTGCGGGATGAAAAAGAGCTCAGTGCATTTTCCATTGAAATTGCACTCCTTTTCTTGCACAGGAGACTCAAATAAATCTTGATACATACCCAAAATCCTGAATTAAAGACCAAATGTTCTGGGAAACGGCGTCTTGGGGGGTTTCTGTGGGTTCTTGTTGCCCCAAGTGCTCCTTTGAACATTCTTGCCATTGTGCGCTTTGTTCTGTGCCCTGACGGCCCAGCTGAAGAATTTAGGAGGGAGTAGAGAGTTGGAGTGAAAACATTATCAAAAGCCGACCTTTCTGTTTTACTGCTCCCTCTGAGTCCTTGCCTGGGTTAACTGGAGGCAATAAAACACAACTCAGTGTTTCTCTGAGCCCTCAGCCCTTTCGGTTTTGGGGCGGGCCGTGACGGGAACACAGCGGGAGCAAGGGAGGGAGTGTTCGAAGTCTCAGAAAGTCCTCTGCATCCAAGGGAACCTGATCCACGAGGCTGGCTAATATTGGGAGGATGTGGGGCAGACCTGTGCTCTGCAGGGCTGGTAGCAACTTTCCTCATTAAACTCCAGAGTCACTGGGTGACTTTTAACTCCTGCTGTGCTGCTAAAAGTCTATAAAGACACTCTGCCCTTTCAGGGATCTCCACACCCAAAGAAAAGGGATCTCACAATCCCTGGAGTGGGATAGGTGATACCTTAACATTCCAGAATACTTATCTGAGGCATGTTTATTGAGCAGAACCACACAGGAGCTTGGAACACGAGCTTGTCACAAAGCTTGGAACAGAACTGAGTGCTCTGGACGTGCTCTCAGGACAGTGCTGTGCCTGAAACAGCCTGGCTGAAGTTTCATGATGGATTTTGATGTTTTAAACTGTAAGTGGGGGCTACATTTGAAAGGAATGGGCTGTTCTGTCTAGGACATGTATCCATTCCTTTGCACTGGCACTGGCATTCAATTTTTGATGAAAAGCTTTGGTCAAGAAACCAATCCAGCTACAAAAACAAATCCAACTACATCAAACAAGCTCAGGTCTCCACAGAGCCTGCCTGCAGCTGAGACTGGCCCAATGGGAATGGCAGCAGCACACGTCCGTGGGAGATGGGGCACAGCTGCCCTCTTGGCAGCAGCCTAATTTTGGGTTTAAAGCCACCAGGAGCCTTCAGACACTGTGAGAACCCACACCAGTTCTTTTGGATCACTCGTGAAGCATTTGCCTTGTGGTTTTCGCCTGTCAGTTTGTCTTTGGTGCAGAAAGAGGCCCCTGTCAGCACCATTTTTATTTAAACAGGTTATTAAATAGGTTCAAAATGGTACTGGCTCAAAACTTTTGTCTCTGACCTTTTGATACATACTTATTTATTTAATTTTCAGGCAAACAATTTGCTCCTCAAAAAATGCTTGGGGGACTGAAAAATCATGGATATGAATCTTTCTGGGAAATGAATTGATAGCACAGTGAGCATTTTTACTGCAAAATTTTAGTTTGCAGGTCTTTTTTGCAATTTTTACCCAAACCTAGATATAATCCCAAACTAGAAGACCACCTTAACTGGGATTCATGTGGGAATATTGAGCTGAAATCATGTGGTTTGTCTTTTGCAAGTCAGGTGCATTTATCAGTGACCTCTGCTGGTCTAAAAAAGCCTATGACTCCCCAAAAATGTGAATCCTAATGAAGGTGTAACACGGTTCTGCTCTGAGGTGTGGCTTTGTTTGTAGGGAGAGGGAAAAACATGGTTGTGAGTTGCAGAGGTTCCTAATGTTGTGATTTTAAGAACTGAGAATCCCTAATTCCCTCAGCTTTTCAATTTATTGATCTTTAAAGTAACAGGAAGGCTCTGGCTGAAAAAAGTGAATGCCAAGCTCCCCTCTCTCAATGTGAGGCTGGATGGTGGCTTTTAAAGAATATTAAAACTGAGGGGAGTTTTGTGCTGGTGCCATTCAGGATCTTTCAGAAGCTTTTGGGGAAATAGTAGGCAATAATGGGCTTACCCTGAGAATTAGACCTGATTTTTTTGTTAGAGCAAACCTGGGTGTAATTTGAATCAAATAATTGGAACTACAATAGGTTAAAACTGGTGAAAAATAAGTTTGTGGGAGAATCAAAATTCCTGCCCAACTATCCAAACATAAATACATTCAGTCCATGTTAGAACTAAATCTGCTTTCAGTTCAGAATTATTGGATTCAGAAGTATAATACATGAATTACATGATTTATGAAGTTTAATATTTTGACCTATTATATCTTGTTTAAAATATGAGACCATTAATTTTATTGAGCTCAGAGGTTTTCCAGCAGTGATTTTGCAAACTGCTAGGATGTGATCAGTGCCCCTCAAAGGCACAGCTCATTCTATTAAAAAAAACCAAACCACAAAACCAGCCCACAGCCAAGCCCAACAAAAAACCAATCCCATTAAAATCTTGTTTTTTCTACTGATCTTCTAACGGGTTAATTACTAACCAGCATTTGCTGTTCATTTCACCCTTCCCTCCTTGTTCCTTCTTTTCTTAAACTTCACATTGTCACTGGGTGAATACATTTTCCACTTTTTTTGCTCCTCAGACAGGAGCAGCGACATGAAGCAACTTTTCTAGCAAGAATTAAACTTCCTCTGTCCTGCAGCTGGGCCATCTCAGGGGTCCACTGACCCAATGCAGCCTGTGTTTCCTCCCACCAGCCCCTGACCCCTGTAAAAACCCCTCAAAGCCAGGTGAAAAAGCAACTGGAGGGCTCTGATGATGAGTCTTATCAATATTCTTTGCTTTCTCCAGGTCTTAAACTTATTTGAATGTGTGTGTGATTATTTTGTGATGACCTCAGTGCAAGGAGCAGCTGTGCCTTTCTGCAGCACAGAGCACACTTTGATTTACGAGCATTTCATTCTCCAAGTGCACAGCAAAAGAAGGCACAGCCCAGGCTGACCAGCATCGATTCGTGCCAGTATTTTGGGGCCAGCAGGAGCTGGCTCTACCTGCTAAAACCTGGCTCAGGCCTTTTGGGACAGTCAGTGATTTAATGGCTTTGTTTTTCTTACTACAAAGGTTCGGGACACGGAGCCAGCTCTGCACTGAGATTCAGAGCAAAGGCCTGGATGGAGATCAAGCCGTGAGATTTGACCTTTGCCTGTGGTGGGGGTGATGCTGGCCAGGAATGATGCTGGTCAGGAACGATGCTGGCCAGGAATGATGCTGGCCAGGAACGGTGCTGCTCAGGAATGATGCTGGCAGTGCTGCCTGCCAATGCTGCCCGTTTTAGGAGCCACAGCAGCTCCCCAGGGTGGGGTGCCTCTGTCTGCACGGAGGATAAAGGGAACAGCTTCAGGAGAACTATAAACAGGTTGCAGAAGAGGAGAACATGTCTGCATAGGACAAGAAGCCTCCACTTCTGTTCTGCCATCCCAGGTAAGGAGCAGCTCGTACAGAACGTGCCCCTCTGTGCTTTTTCTGTCTGACCTCTTTGGTGCTGCACAGAAAGTGTTGCCTCTCTGTCAGAAATTGGAACGTGCTGATTGTTTCTCCATTTGCCAAAAGGGCAGGATGTTTCTATTTCTCATCAGTGGCTTGTGCAGCATCACTCATAACCAGGGAGATTGTTTATTCCTGTTTTTATGCCATCCTGTTAGATGGCATCATTCCAAAGGATGGCATTGTGGTGGGTGAGCAGAGAGCTCTGCTGTACATGGAACTGGTTTGGGGTCTGCAGGGTTTGCTTTGTCCCTGCAAAATACAAATGAATCCCTGAAGGAAAGCAGCTTTCAAAAGCTTTTGGTTAGAGCCGGAATCATGCTGGTGATACAGGTTTCAGAAGCTGCAGAAATGGAGATTTCCCCAGGACTAGCAGGAAAACTTCACTCTAAATAAATTCTGTATTTATAACAGAAGAAAACCCCAACTGCAAATCGAAGTTTCTAGGACAGGCTTTATACTCAGTTGTTGTGAAGTTGTGTATTCAGAGTAAAAGCTGGAGTTTGCTGTCCTTTGACTGGCAGAGGAAAGAATGAAAATAGAATTGAATAAACACATAAATGATTGTTGGGTGGTCCCTGGTGGTGGATAGGGGGGAATTGATGTTGTGAAGCCCTTGGCCAAACAGTAAAACACTGAGCATGCTGCCAACAACATTATAAACTCGTGGTGTGTTTCTCAGGTCTGACTAAATATAAAGTGTGCAGGAAATATACAGTGTTACCTCCTCCAAAGCTGTAGAAATTGTTGGGGCAAACAGCAACTGATATTCTCTGCATTCTTCAGTTCTACATCCATGTGCAGATCTGCCCCGGTAAGTGTTGCTAGCAAAGCACGCAATGGTAACTTCATTTGGTCATTTTGCCTCAGAAAAAACAGTTTCAGAGAGGATTTCAGTCAGTATTTCACAGCAAAGACTTCAGTGATGGTGCTAGAAGAATCATGCTCTATTAAATTTGGAAAACTTCTTAGTGGAGGTTAAGTGCTTTGTGGCTGGATTAATGAGTAACTTCTCCTCCAGTGAGTTGCTGCTCCCCCGCAGGCTTTGGGTCTGGAGTTCCCTCTCTGTGTCACAAACTCTCCGTGTTTTCACTCAGCCCCAGGATGTGCCTTTCCCCCCGAGGGCTGCAGCTGCTGCTGCTGGGGCTGCTCTGTGCCACAGAGCTTCGTGCTGTGCCAGCTGCTCTTCAGAAAGGTAGGAGGGAAATTTCACATCCATTTTAACAGTTTTGGGTCCATTTTAACAGTTTTGGGTCCTGATGGTTCTGCTCCAAGGCGGCGACAAGCTTGGGGGAGTGCTCAAATCAAGAAGCTGCACTGGTTTCACCCTCTGAGTTACCTACATGAAAGTTTCCTTTCCATGAGTAATTCTTATGAAACTTCTGTCTGATTCTTTCGTGATTCAGAACAAATAATGTTAAACTTGATTTATGATTAAATAAATAAAATGAAATACTTTCAAGTTTGCAGCAAGGTCATGGTTTATCGTGTTACCCATGGGCTGCAAACAGAACACAGCGGGTCCTCCCTTCCACTGTCTTATATCTTAAAATCCAGAGTATTCATTTTTTGGAACAATTAATGATAGCAATTGTTCCTGCTTCCTTCATGAAGATTTATTACTTTATGGAAAACAAGAATGGAAACCAGCAGCCTGTAAAGCAGTCAGGAGTCTCTTGGGATTAAAAATTGCAAAGCACAGGGAATTTTAGAGTTTGTCAAAACACAGATGATGAAAGTTTGGTATAATGTTAATAAAAATGTTAACTTATCACTTTTAAACTGATCTTGCATGGGAGGATGGAATTATTCAATGCTGAAAGAAAAAAAAAGTATTTTGGGAATCTGATTTTTTTCATTTATTTATTTATTTGTTCCCATTTGCCACGTACAAAATTCTTTCTTTAGGTAAAACCTAAATCAATTTAAAAAAAAAATTGTCTGTGTTTCCTCTTTCCCCTTGTCCTTGTGCCTTTGCACAAGGGGAAAAAGGTGTGTGGAGTGATAATTAGGAAAGAATGGAAAAGAACAGATAAGTGAACTGGTTTGTTTCTATATAAAGGCTTTTTTATTTAAAAGCTGGTGTAAGTAGCATTATTGTGACACTGTAATCACTTGCATCAGCCATGCTAACCCTGAGGTGACAGCAAAACCCTTTTCTCTGGATGTTGGATGCATTTGGTAGGTTGGAGAATTCCACATTTCCCAGGCAGTTTGTACAAGTGTTGGTCCTACATCCTTGGAATACACCCCTCTCTCTGCCAAAGCAACAACAAAATGGTCCCAGATTATGGATGCTGTATTTTTCCCAATGGAGAGTTTAACAGAATTTGTGGTAAAATCTGTTAGAGATGTGTTTACAAGGAGCTTTCATTGAAGTTTTCACCTTTAAGGAAAAAAAAAATAAAATTGTGGCCACTGTTGGGCTTGGGAAATGCACTACAAAGAATTCCTCTTTTACAATTTGCTGCTGGGCAGAACTGGTTGCTTTGCTTCTGTCTTTCTTAAAATACTACCAGATGAGTAGTTATCACTGCAGACAATTGTTTCTATAAATATTCTCCTTTAGAAACTCATACAGATTATCAGCTTCACTCAGCCATGGTAGATGATGATAACAGTGAGTTAAGAAGAAGCAAATTTGGCATAGTTACAGCTGTTCTGGAGAAATCCAGCCACTGTTGTTGGTCATCAGGGTCTGTGTATTGTGCATTTTGACTCTGTTTGTCAAAAATATTTTCAGTACAAATGCTGGGTGTAAAGAGATTTCTGAAATTGATAATAAAACAGTGATTTAGTTCCAAAATAATTCCAAAACTTGCTTGAAAGCGAATATCTGCACAGGTGTTTGTTCATGGAGGCAAAATTTAATATATATGATGCAGTTGCACCAAAATATGCTCATTTGGAGAACTTCTGCAAAACAAAGTACATTGCCTTTTTCTTAGCCCAGGGCAGCCTTAGCCCGGGCAGTTCGTATCAGGAATTACAAGATGTGTTTCCTGACATGGCAGAGGGACTGAATTTTGCACCAGGCCATGCCTTCCAATTCTGTGTTTCTGAAAAAGAAGTAAAACTTGAATCCAGACTGAATCCTTCCTTCTTTTCCCCCTTTCCCCCCATTCAGAGCCAAAGTGTGGGCAGAAAGTTCAAGAGACCAACCCGTGGAGTTATTTTGCCCTTTTCACTCGGATCGTCGGGGGAAGCCAGGTGAAGCAAGGCTCACATCCATGGCAGGTTTGCACAAGCAAATGTGGTTTTATCTGCAGAACAAAGCCCTGGAGAAGAGAAGCCTTTGGGGCCACCTAATTGCAGCCTTCCAGTACCTGAAGGGAGCCCACAAGAGAGTTGGAGAGGGACTTTTTACAAGAGCATGGAGAACAGGACAAGAGGGAATGGCCTCAAGCTGAAAAAGAGTAGGTTTAGAAAGACGTTTAGATTGGATATTAGGAAAAAATTTCTTTACTGTGAGGCTGGTGAGGCACAGGCTGCCCAGAGAAGCTGTGGGTGCTCCATCCCTGGAAATGTTCAAGGCCAGATTGGATGGGGCTCTGAGAAAACTGGTCTGGTGGAAGGGCAGGGGGGTTTGATCTTTAAGGTGCCCTCCAACCCAAGCCATTGTATGATAATGTATTGTTGAACTGCAGCCTGCTTTTATGAAAAGCAGTGAAGCAGGTGGAGAGAACCCTGAACCTGCCCTGCTTCCTGATACAGTTTTGTTTATGATTTTTATTTTATTTATCACTCTTTCTGGAAGAGTTTCTGTAGATGAGTCTGTTGTAAATAGGTGAAACTGCTCAAAAATAGGGCACAGGGCACCACCCCAATCCCTGGCTGCTGTCAGGCATCCTTGATTTGCAGTGTTCCCTGTGACCTGCAAAGGGAAAGTTCTCAGCCAACCAGTCACCTTCAGAGCCTGAGGAGTACCTCGGTGACTTGGCATTCATTACAGGCGTGCTGCTTTTCTCCAGGCCCCCAGGCACAGCTGAGGGGAGGACAGCAAGGTTTGGGATCTCTCAGGCTCAGGGATTCTGAGAATGCCATGGAAGTGTGTGTGCTAGGAATGCAGCACATGTTTTGGCTGTGTGACTCCTCAGAGAGCACCCGTGTGTGCTCTCTGTTCTTCCCCAAAGGCAACCAGAGCAGACACAAAGGTTTTCTTCATTGGGAGTGTCTTCTTCAAATGCTGCAGGTTTCCCTGAAGAGAAGGCAAAAGCACTTCTGCGGAGGCACCATTGTTTCTGCTCAGTGGGTGGTCACAGCAGCTCACTGCACCCTGGACAGGTATGGATGCAGCAGGAATTCAGGAGCAGCAGGAATTCAGGAGCAGGCTGCAGGTGCAGGAAAACGTGAATTGGAAACGTGTGTGTGCTGTAGCATCTCTTTGTGGTGCTTACTTACAGGTGCTACCCTTTTATTTCTAATCATTGTTTTCCAGGTTTTAACTGAAAGGGAGAAAAAAACCCTTTGAACATCTCAAAATAATAAGCAAACTTAGAGAGTTTGGCAAAGACTGAATTTGGAAGTCTATGTAAAAAAAAAATAATTTGAAGCAGAATAAAAAGTTTGTACTCATTGCTTTTGTGTTCCCTTGCTGCACATGTGATGTGGTACCAGGAGCCCTAAAGCAGGATTCACTGTGGTTTTATGGGTTTTTTTAAATAAACTCAGAATCATAGAGAGATTGTCTTATTTTTTCTGTACTTTCCTATGCCCAAATCGTCCCTCCTCCTTCAAAAAGCAGTGTGTCTAAACACTTTTAAACACATTTAGAAGGCCTGGTTCCTTAGTGGACCACCAAACCATGGTCAGGTCTGTAGCAAAATGATTTTTCTTCTCAGTCCTTTTCATCCCCCAATTCCTACTACAGGGCTTACTCAGCTCTTGCTGGCTGGATCTATTAAGTGCTCTAAAATCTGAAGATGAAAGGTATTGGGTGTCAGAATGAATAACTTCTCTGTTTAAAACCGACTCTATTTTCTTCTTTCATGTTGAAGATTGAGTAGCTGAACTCTAATTTTCCTATTCCCCAGGAACCTACTGCAATATTTGCATGTCACTGCAGGAGAGCACGACTTGAGGCTCAGGGAGAGCAGCGAGCAGACACTGGCTGTCCAATCTGTCATTCAGCACCCAAAGTTTGACCCCAGGACTCCAATGAACTATGACATTGCCCTTCTGAAGCTGGATGGCACCTTCAACTTCAGTAAGGCCAGAGTCAGCTGTGATCTCCTTCTCCATGAGGAAAAAGTTATTGTTCTTTGCATGCAGAAGATAAATTCTCAACATGAGATTCATTTTACAGATTCCACAAAAATAACAAGATTTTTTTTTTTTTTTGTTAAAAACCCCCCAACACTTATAAAGGAAGTTTTTTGTAATTGTTCTTTCAAATACTTACCAGTAAAACTCGTGTCCCTGTGTGGCAGGTTCCTCAGTTTTGCCAGCGTGTCTTCCTCACCCTGGGGAAAAGTTTGGAGCAGGATATATCTGCACTGCTTGTGGCTGGGGCCGTTTAAAGGAAAGTAAGCCGCTCACATTATTATTTTTTCTTCTGAAACGAAGAGCTTGATTTCACAGGTCAGAGCCAGACAAAAATAACCATTGACAGGACTTATGAATTGCAATCTCAAAATGGCATCTTTGCTTTCTGTGCCTACCTGTGAATTACCTCAAAATTGGCCACCACAAAATCTAGAGCTGCATTTCAGTTTTGAAACATTTTGGAATTTTTTCAAGTAAAACTGGTTATGTACAAAACCCTGGATGTTTGTCTGGATGCTTGTAACCATAACATGGCTTGGAGCAAGTTCCCAAACAATTTTCGTGGTGTATCAACAGTGACATCAAGTTTACCTTCCAGCTTTTCTTATGAGCATTTATTTGCCTTTCAGATGGACTGCTCCCTCAGGTCTTGTACGAAGTCAATCTACCAATCCTAAACAGCAGGGAATGTTCAAGAGCACTATCAACTTTAAAGAAACCCATCCAAGGTGACACCATAATGTGTGCTGGATTTCCAGATGGAGGAAGAGATGCCTGCCAGGTCAGCTGAACAGAGGGCTCTGTGTGCTCAGGAGTGTTTCTCAGAAGCTCTGTGTGCCAAAGTAAATAAATACTCTGTAAGCTGGGAGGTTTGGATGCATGAATTCTTTCAAAAGTTCCCTATGGGGCAATGTACTTAATGACATGATTCCATATTAATTATTGTATGGGTCGTAGGACAGGTTCCTGAGAGCAATTTTGCAATGTACCCCAGTGCTATAAGGCTTAGGGCTTTCTAACTTCAGAACACTTGATAAATTAATTAATGTTGGAAAGATCCCGAGGACAAAAGCAGAAAGAATTGGATTACAGGAAGGAAAGGAAGTGGGATAAAGGTTAAGTGATTGTTCCTCGCTCCTTTTTTACGTGCTCAAACACGTCAGAGATGCGCCCATGAGGGAATTAATCTGTCTCTCCCCTTCCTGACAATCCTGACTAAACACCCTAAAATCGTGTGTGTCTTCACAGTTCTTTTAAAAATGACTGTCCCCTACGTTGCAGGTTTTCAGTAAGGCACAAAAGAGACCCCAATAAACTCTTTAAGGCTTGCTCAGCTGCACAAGCTCTGGCTCCTGGGATTTTGCTTGGCTTTTTTCCAGGGAGACTCTGGAGGCCCCCTTTTGTGTCGAGGCAAGCATGGTGCCTGGACTCTTGCTGGTGTCATCTCCTGGGGGATGGGATGTGCCCGTGGCTGGACAAGGAACGAGAAGAAGAAACATCACAACAGAGGATCCCCGGGAATATTCACAGACCTCAGCGTGGTGCTCTCCTGGATTCAGGAGAACATGAGTGCTGGTAATTAAGTCTCCACAGTAACGTGTCCCTCACTTGTGACAAATCTCCCATCTCAGAACATTTTATTTAATTTTATCTTTTTTCAGGATGCAGCACTTACACGTTTCCCTGTTTCTTGGCAAAGCACTGTAGCATTTCACAATCCCTCGAAGTGAATGGTACTGACTGCCAGTTGTCAAAACCAAATTGAGAGCATAGTAAATGTTTGCTTCTCTTCCACTTTGCCTCCTACTTGGACTCTTTTTTTTTTTAAAGAATTGTCCTTTTATGCAGCCAGCCAGTTAGTATGTTGGGGTTTTTTAATTTTTTTTTTTCTGGTGGAAATTCACCAGCTGAAAATGTCAGGTATTCCTATGCACTTCTTTGAAGTCACTTGTCATTTTTCTTGGCTAGAGCATGTTGGATCAGATTTGCCAACATGGGGACAAGTCACACTCAGAAGTGCTTTTGTTCACTCTTCTCAAAAGGCCATAAATTCCCTCTGTGCCAGGGAACAGTGTGACCATCAGCCACCACTTCCAAAGTCATGGAGCTGGGGATAAAAATGGCAGGGGTGAACTTCACTGAGAGTATTGAGAAACTGAATTGATATTTTCTTCTACGTTGGGCTATTTTTGTTAAAGGGTTTTGGAGACGGTGTCAAAACACAGAGAACTGAAAAACTGAGGGAGGGTTATTTAAGAGGTTTAGTCAATGAGAAGAAAAAAAATTGTGAGGGGAAACCCAGAATTTCCTGTTAGAAACCATCTTCAGCTGGTGATGCAAAGAAGGAACCCCCCTAATGTGTCAGAGAAAAATGAAAAGGGTTTGGCTTCTGAAGAAGTGCTGCTCAGACTGAGTAGTGGCCTGTCAAAGGACGGTTCATTCTGGTAGTGGCTACTCCAGAACTGCTCATTCCAAAGCCAGCATTGCCTGAACTTGCAATTTTGTTTTGATTCCAAGCCCTGGTTTATTGTAGGCACTGTGTCCCCAAAAAGCATTGGGATTTGCCTCAGTGCCAGCTGTACAAAACTGCCATTTCACACAGACAAAAGTAAATTGTGAATATGAAACTACATTAATTTATTCTTCTTTTTCCATCCCCTTCCCTATACCTCCTTTATCAGATCTAAAAGGGAAAAGCTCCACAGGTGAGTACACGACTCTTCCCCAGTATCTTCTATCTGTGTTAGAGCATAAAAAGTCCCCCCAAACGGTTGTTTATGTAATTTATAAAGGAAAAACATGAAGGAGCTTGACTCATTAAAACACTTTTAAATGTATAATTTAAATAGATACATTTTTCCTCCTGGTTCTGTAACCAAAAAACCCGAAAAAACTTTTGTAAGGTTTTATTTATGTATTGGTGACTTAATTAAAAGAAAGGAATTTTCCTTAAGACACGTTTTTCCTCTTGATTCTATAACAAAAAAAACCCAAAAACCTTTTGTAAGGTTTTATTTATGTATTGGTGACTTAATTAAAAGAGAGGAATTTTCCTTAAGACAGCTACATACAGAAGGCCGTATTTTTACTGAAATACAAATAAAATTACTGGGAAAAATGCAGAACAGAACCTCAAGTAATGCATGAAATCTAGTTAGTGAACCTAATACTGTATGAAAATGTACATTCTAAAAAGAAAGTGTGAAGTAAATTAGTGGTACTTTTGAACAGTCTGGGGTGACTCCATTTACTTGTCTGTCTGAGAATAAAATGAAGAAAAAAAAAAGCCCCATGGAACCCAACACCAAATGTAACATGTTTTAAATTTAGATCTTTCATTGATTCAGCCATGTGAATGTTCATCCTGTTCATCTACGTACGAGTTCATGCAAAGATAATGGGACCAAGTCTTGTGAACTAGATCTCAAAACTTTAATTTTGGTAACCTGGAGTGAGATTTCTCAGATGATAAATGATGGGCACGCTGTCAGTTAGTGCAGTCTTGCTTTGGTCAGGGAGAACTGGGCATTTAAGTGCTGTTTGTGGCTTTTTGAAAGTTTTTACTGGTCTTCCCAGGATACTGCAGGGGAAATAATCTTATAAATACTTGACTCCTTAAATTTGTTTACATATATAGTTGTTGATAAATGTTGCTTTTACTGGGTTACCTTGCAAGCAGAAGGAAGGGCAAGAGGGGCTGATTTTTGTAAGTTATTGTGTTTCTGCTGACACTTGGCTGGAGAGGAAAGCTTCTGCTTCTTCTAATAAAGTGTTTTTAACAGCACATTGTACAGTTGCAAAAGTCTCCTGCTGTAACATAACTAAGGGCATTATTACAAATGGGCTGCCATGAACACTTTTGTTGTGCTCTGGGGTATCCATTTTTCCTCACAGAAAAGTATTTGTACTGAAATCTTCACCTAGCCAAGGGGTTTTTTTAAGGTAAAAAACAAGCACTGCCATTTTTACAAAAAAAAATGATAGCCTATTGGCAGGGCTTCATTCTTGCTCCCAGATTATGGGGTTTAAAGCTGATTTACCACAACACCAAATAAAAGAGAGAAGACACAGCGTCGATCTGCCAGCAGAAACAAAGTACAGCTGAGCAATCCTGTCTCACAATATCCTCCAGATGTTTAAGCTTTTTGGTGGAACAGCTGATTGCATATGTGTCAAGCCTGATTCCCTCTATTATGTTTTAACTCACAGCGTTTTGCAGTGTTCAGGACGGCAAACTCTGCAACAGTGAAGGGGAATTACATTTTCCTGGAAGGCCTGAGCAGTTCTATCAAAACCACCAGTAAGCAGAGAAAACACAATCTTCCCCCAGAAAATATCCCCATACTAGTGTAGGTTTTGTTGGTTTTGGGGTGGTTTTGGTTGCGTTTTTGTGAATGGGAACTAATTTCCTATTCCAGATTGTGTATATGGACTCTGTCTGTGCCAGAAGGGAATCACATATGGCTTCGTTTCTCCCACTTCGATGTGGAGCCAGAAACGTTCTGTGACTATGATTCTTTATCAGTCTACTCAAAAGATGACAGACTTGTGGGTGAGTTGTTGCCCCCTTGTTCTTCGAAATAATCGTTCAGGTTGGAAAAGATCTTTAAGATCTACAACCTGTCAGATCACTCTTTGTTCTAACAGCAAGTGCACCCAGCGAGGATGTGGTGGTTGGTTGTGTTACACTTGCATTTGCTTGATTGATACGTTGAGACACAGGATCTGAAATAAGAGAATAAGTGTGTGGGAGGTGAAGAGGCTGGAAAATGCCTGGTAGGGAACTGTATCAGCATATGACTTTCTGGTGTCAACGATTTTCAATTTTTAATAGTGTGAATCAATTTGGGCTAATGGATTAATAGGGAAAGTAGAGGGATGAATAGGAAATTTCCTTTTCATCCCAGAATTTTTATAGCTAAGTATTAAAAATGGTGTCTGCGAGTTTTCTCAAGTAATTAAAGGCCTTAAAGAGTGATTATTCTCTAATGTTATGTTTCAGGGAAATTCTGTGGAGGGGATCTTCCATCACCTATTTTGATTGGCTCCAATAGCATAAGGCTGAAATTTGTTTCTGACGATGAGGATTACGGAACTGGTTTTTCCATTACCTACGAAGCTCTTACACCAGATATTCTTCCTGGTAAGTCTAAGCCAAGTGATGTGCCTGCCTACACTCCTGGGTGGTGACCTGAAAAAAAAAGTCAGGAGAAAATAAATCAGAGGAAACTCCTGTGGTGTTTCTGCGTGGATGATGCTTTCATGGGGGGCCTTGAGGGAGGCAGCTGAGGCTACAACCCCTTCGTGGAGAATTGCTTCTGGTTTTGCTGGGCACAGCAGTTCACCATCCCTAGGGATGGGCCCAAGGGCCACCTGCTGAGTCTTAAACAAACTCCTGCTGTTCCTGTTCTGGCGGCATTTCCAGCTGGTTCTTTCCTTTCCATTTTTGTCTTCCTGGATTTCCAGATGCTGGCTGTGAGTCCCTCGCTGTCCTTTTTGAAGAAGGGGTGTTAGAGAGTCTGCACTACCCAGAGCACTACAGCGACATGGCAGACTGCCAGTGGATCATCTGTGCTCCAAAGGACCACGTGGTCAAGGTACAACACGAACCCTTCTCGTGTCTGCAGGATGGAAGTGGGCACCACTGAGTTAACAAGAAATTATGCAGCTAAGGACAAACAAGACCAATCCACGTGAGCGTGAATAACGCTGCTGGATGCGGTTAAGAGGAATCACTATCCATCCCAAAAGACAGATAGGTTTGGATTTGTCCTTTAGGTTATGGTAAAATAGGATTTCCTGGGTTAAATTTTATCATGACAGATTCTTCCAGAAAATTTAATATTTATGTATCACCTGTGAGAGGTCTGAATGTCACAGAAACTGAACCTTGCAGGAATCACTCAGAAAACTAAAGACCCTGTAGATCTTTGAATTTTTTCCATATGGCTTTCACAACAAGGTTCACTCTTCCATTTTTTTATTTAAAGCTTACATACCAGTCTTTTGAAGTAGAAGAGAGTGAAGATTGCTCCTATGATGCTGTGACTGTGTATGAAGATGTGGGAAAAGAGGAGGAAATCGGTTTGACTTTTGATTTTTTTATTTTGGGGATAATCTATTTCTTTTATGACTTTCACTAGTCCTATTGTCCAGCCTAAAATCACGTTCAAGAGTATCAGGTGATGTTACAGGTACTAGTTTCAGTACCTTGAAAAATGCTTGCAGGTATTGCTGCTTCTGTTCCACTCACAGAGGCAAAGCCAGGTTGAACAGAACCATTTTTGAGTGTTTAAATTCTGTGTGAAATGCAGTTCTGAATTAATGTAAATGAAGAAAAGACACAGCGGAGTAATTTGGGTTTATAGTAATGATCACACACAAAGCACCCAAAACCTCTCCTTTTCAGAATCCAGTTGTTCTTCACTCCAGAGCATCATTCATGTAATTCTTGCCACTTGGTTTATAGTGAATTGAGAGGAAGGCCTATCCCAAAAAACTGTTTCCAGCATTTGCTTGAAGCTGGTGTTAGATTAGGGAAAATCAGGTAGCTGGGGTGTTTTGTGTGTAATGGCAACACGTGGGTGCTGCAATAGATTTGTGAAATGATGCCAGAGACTCCTTGTTCTGATGAGGTAACTGCTGAACAAGGACAAGGCCAGGAACAATAGAACAGTCCTTCAGCCTCAGTCTCTCTTGGTCAAGGTTATTTTTTACCTTCCTGCCTGAGAGCTGGAATATACAAAATATTGTGCACTCACTGTTGGAATGGAGAAGGGTTAAAAAGTACCTGTTAATTTGTAGTGAGCCTTTGCTTTCTCATTTTTAGCTAAGTCTTGTGGATTTGCTCTACCAGCACCTGTTCTAAGCTCCTCTGCTGTGATGCTGGTTGTCTTCCACTCGGATGAAACAGAGACCTTTGGAGGGTTCAGAGCTACAGTCTCCTTTGTTCATGTAACAGGTAACAGAAGAAACTTGGGAAAATGACTCCTTGGGCCAGCACAAAGGGCTCTTCAGTGAATCGACTGCTCAGAATCATTTTGCTCTAGGAGAGTCTCATCTAACAAATAATTCCGGTGAAAAAAGTGGATTGTGACCCTCTTAAGGCATTAAACAAAGGCCTGCTGAATAGTGAAGACAAACAGTGAATCTATGCAAAACCTGAGAGTTTTGTTTGTGGTGCATTTTAAACAGCACTTTACTGCTGTAATAGCACAGATCCCTACAACAGAAATCTATTCCTTCTACAAAAATAAATAAAAATGATATAATATTAAAAATGATTCTATAATACAAATATTACTCAAGGCATCCTGCTAACACACTCACCACCCTCACTTTCTAGATTTAGATACTTTGAATTCAACTAATGAAGATTTTGAAAATATGGATATTACTGAAGAAGAAATACAGGCTACAACAGGTAAGACAATCTGAGTTATACTTACTTCATGGGAACAGAGACTATATTGGACTAGAGAGTACCTTTTGGACTATAAATTCTTCAAATACTTAATGGTTGCAGTCGGCCCAGATTTTTTTAGTAAGATATTTTGAGGAAATAGAAAGATACACGGTGACATTTACATGCTTTGGCTTTAGCAGAACCGAATTTTTCTTGTTTCCTTCATCTTGCTAAGTCATGTACAGCAATGCAATAACACTGCAACTTGTATGTCAGTTTACACCTACTTCCTTTGGGGAAAACAACTGGAAAGACTACAGGGTAGCTGAAAATAATAACCTGCATTTTAGAGCTGCCCTTTTTCCCTCTAGTACTCTGTGGAGAATGGGATGAGTCCCTGTTCATTGTAGGTTTGAGGCTAAAACCTTTGAAGGTGAGTGGTAGCTTTCATCCTGGTGAAGTTCTGTTTTTGCTAAGATCATCTCCTCATGCTGGTCTAAACATTTGGATCCTATTTAATGAAGTAAGATGGAAGACTTAGCAAAAAAGGGGAAGGTGGATCTTGAGAAGCTGTGGGGTAGCCCTTAAGAGGAATGTTCTTTCCTTCTCCAAATCATAACCTCTAAATGCTTCTTGGAACATCAGTGCTTTCTGTTTCAGAGGATGTCTGTGGAATGCCTTCAAATCAGCCCAGGTTCCTCTTCAGTCGGATAATTGGAGGTGAAGAAGCTGTACCATACTCGTGGTCTTGGCAGGCCAGTGTGCAAATTGCAGATGAGCACATCTGTGGAGGAGCAGTTCTTGCCAAAGAATGGGTTGTCACAGCTGCCCACTGCCTTAATTCCAGGTAAGTACACCGGGATGAGCCCTTCCCTGGGAATGCCTGTAACTCACGGTGTGCTCCTGCAGCCTGCTGGTTCCATCCAGGGTGGCTGGCACAGGTTTGGTTACACCTATTTACAGCTGACACTGGCTCTGGATTCTTCTGCTCCACACACACGTGCTGGGAACACACTTTAAGACAGACAGGTTTCAAGACTGCTGTTATATCAGCCTGACAATGAACATTTTTTTTCCCTCAGGGAAGCATACAGAGACTTATGGATGGTGGTAACAGGACTACATGATCTTACGGAGCAAGAGTACAGACAGGTACTGTGTGCTCTGCTTAGTAATGAAATACAAATCGATCTTGCAAAATAGTTTTTAATGTAAATGCAACTCCCAAATTATCCATATGCAGCAATCTAACTGCATCAGTGTCAGATTAGATTAGAGCAGCACGCTGATCCTAATCTGCATTTACACAACAGTTTTTGTGTGACTATCAACACACTGTGCCTTCGCTGAGCTCTAAAGCTCAGTATCCCAGAGGATGTGGGAGTGAGAAGTGTATTGTGTCTGTATTCACTGGTGACTGTCACCACAACAGAAATAATTGGGGCACAAGTTGCCACTTTGCTCACACTGGATAAACATTTTTCCAAGACCCTCTTCCTACCCTTGCTGGATGGAGTTTTCTGCATGTTCCCTGTCCCATGGCACAGATGCATAATCTTGACTTGTGGTGGTTTCTGGAGCTGCTTTTAAATGTGTTCTCCTCTTAAGGCATCTTGGAAATTTATAAAACTGAAGTTACTTAAAGCCTCACGTTCCCAAGTCGTTCAGAAAATGTCCATGTCTTTGCTTTCCTAGAAAAGGTCAGTCAAGCAGTGCATTATACACCCAAGTTTTAATGAGACCACTCTGGACTCTGACATTGCCCTGCTGCAGCTGGCTGAGCCCTTGGAATTCAACCCCTCGGTGCTCCCAGTGTGCCTCCCTGCCGAGGAGGAGGAGCTGCAGCCTTCGAGGATGTGTGTGGTCACAGGGTGGGGTGCCCCTGAAGAAGGTATGCAGTCTTTGCTGGTCGGGCATGTTGTAGCTGTGTTTTAAATACCGCATTCTGTGTTGGAACAGTCCTTTTGTCTACACATTATTTTTTGGAGAACAGACATGTTTAAAAAGTTTTCACTTGTGTAAGCTCAGCTAGACATGAAGGGACATGGGTGGGAGGAGAGAAATCAGATAATTTAGATTGAGACCATTTGAAAAGGAGAGGAGTAAAGCTTCCTTCTGGAACCACTAATTCATGCCTCTATTGGATGATGTGTTTTAATTCAAGACAGAGAAAAGGGGAAAAAACTGCAGCAGCTGGAAGTCCCCATCCTGGCACTTGACTTATGTCAGAGCTATTACATAAACCTTCCCAATAAAGTGACCCAGAGGATGATCTGTGCTGGATTCCCTCTGGAAGAAGGCAAGGACTCATGCACAGTAAGTTGCATCGCCCCTGGGATATGGCCAGATGGGTTCTAGAAAGGGAAGTGTAAAACCTCTCAAAGCCGTTTTCTTGCTGAGGTGATTTACAGCAAACTCCTTAGCAGTGGGATTTTAATTACCCACACTGCAAAAAGAGCTACTTCCCTTGAACAAAGGTTGTGCCTTCCTTTGTCTTTTAAAAATGGAGACCCCCAAGCATGTGAGCAGCTGGGCCCTCTCCTCGCTGAACTGATATTTTAAATACAGAAGGAGTGATGCTGGCTCATGACAAGGTTCCTTTGTCCTTGTGCAGGGTGATTCTGGAGGCCCATTAGTTTGTCCTTCAGAAGATAACTCAGGATTTTACACACTCCATGGAATTACGAGCTGGGGCTCGGGATGTGGAAGGAAGAACTACCCAGGAGTATACACCAATGTTGGGGTTTTTGTTGACTGGATCAAGAACAATATTAATAGTAGTGGTATGTATTAAAAAAACCCAAACAATTAAATTAATCCTTTTGCTATTGCTAGATGTTTAACCCGAGGTCTTTTCCAGGGTGCCATTTTTGTATTTGGATGTCCAGCACTTCCTGAGATCTTGGCTGTTTAAAATATCCCTAGCTGAATGCCCAGAAACGGACAAATCCAAATCAATAGTAATTTCTGAAAATCTTATTTCTTCCCACTGTATTATTATTCCACTCTCTACTGCATTTCTTGTGTGGGTGAATGTTTTCCTTGCAATGGCTTTGCAGCTTCATTTCTCAGGGCTGGGAGGAGTAGAGAAGCATGAACTGACATGTGATGGCAGCTGAGTCCACTTTGACAAGTTTACAGCCTGTCTTTATTGATGATCTTTGCAAAGTTTACCCTGTTTTATTTTTCTTCTTTTTTTCAGATCTCCCCATTTCCATCGAGAGACTGTCAAAAGAACAATTCTGATGGATCCCGTTGTAAAACACTTCCAAAGCACAAATGTCATTGAAAAGAAAATTTGGTGGGAGCATCACGACTGATGAACAGATTCCAGAGCAGCTGATTCTTACCCTGGTGAATTTACTGCTGATTAACCTGAACTGAGACTTCGGCTTTACGTTGGAGCAGTCACAAGTTACCTGCAGGCTTCTGACACGCTGTTAATCCATCTTAGAAGGGAAAAGAGGGAAAACAAGCCACATGAGCTGAGCATGTCCTTGAATGTAGTGCTGGAGAGTATAAAATACTGCAGGATATTTTTAATACAGTTTCTGGTTTTACAAATTGTGTGTTGTTTAAACAAAAGCGTTTTAAAAGACAGGTGTTACAGGCCAAGGGACCACACAAGAACTGACAGCTATCCTAATTAATCTACACATTAACTTTTAAATAGTAGTTTGTTTAATGTCCAAAAGGCTGCTTACACAAAAATCTGTGGTGACAGGCTCCAATTAGCTTTGCAGACCCTTCTGCTCTCAGCTTTAGTGTTTAAAACTAGATCAGTAGGATAGCACAACAGGCAGCACGAGAATAATCCTCCTTTAACTCAATGGTCCAGATAATAACTAGAAGGTAAGAGATCTCATTTAGTTTCTGTTGATATTAATGGCAAAAATATTTAGAGAGTTTTTCCCCATACAAGTATTTGGTGCCACTAACCCTCTTTTTTTATTACATGAGTTTTGAACTTATGTTCTTTGGGGTTTTTTCAAACCTTTAATTTTATTCTGTAGCTGAGGAAACAATAATCTTACTGCCTTTATTCTCAAATGAATAAGGTAAACATTTTTCACCACTTTCTTCTCTTCACTGCAAAGTTTGAGGCAAAAGCCTACAAAATATTGAGCATGAGTTTTTTGTGAAGCTGTGAAAATACTTAATAGCGGAAGGACTATGGGCAAATTCGGATTCAGTGATTCAGATCAACAGCTGCATTACATTATTGATAGAGTATGCTTGTTCTAGCTTTGATAAACACTCTGAAGACATCTTTGGAGAGCAATGGTGGGAAAATATGCTTTGTAAATTTTTATAATAGAAGCCTGTTAATGTTTAGGTGTGGTGGAAGTTGCCATTAGCTGACTGTATCAGTTTATGCCGGGAGCAGATGCGTATTATCTCTTGGCTGCTATTCTGTTTTGTTTAACAGGAACAAGGTGACTTTTATCTGTTTATGAATTTAAGACAAGGATTTCAAGTGGATGTGTTCAGAAAAGCAGAAAGTGTGTGGGGAGAACTACAGATGGTATCAGCTGTGCTGATATTGGTATTTATCAGCAGTATTTATATGCTGATAACTTGGTATCTCTTATGAAAATTCCTGTCTTAAATTTTGTCTTAAAATGTCTGGTTTTGATTCGATTGTTAGGGCACTAACTTTTTGCTTGGCTGCTTGATGTTGACCTTTTATGTTTCTCCTAGTATGATTTTACAAGTAGCCTAGTTTTGCTTTTGTTTGTTGCATCTTTTCAGTGTCTTGTAAGGTGCCGGTACCTTTTAGCAATAATGTGAACTGTTTTCTGACGCAAACGAAATCTGATTTAAAAAAAAAAAAAAAAGTAAAAAAATTTAAAATATTACGTTCGATGGGGTTCATGTAATGGGATTCTATTTTAATTTTTAGATGAGGATCTGTGACTGTAGGTTGTCCTATTTGGCTCTGGAATGGTGTGCTTATGGCGTCCTGCTCTCTCTGTGCTCCTTTGCCTGCAGAGATAACACGTGCCATGCCTCTTCTGACTCTCCTTCCACTGTGGGTCTGCCCAAAAGGACATGACAGTCCTATTTCCATTGGATCTTCCCGGTTTTCTTTCCCCTAGCTTTGTTTCCCTTGCACCTTTCTAGAAGTGGCACGAGGGCAAGTTTATTTCTCATTTAGGAATCCATTTATTGCCATGCGTTAGGTGACACAAATACTGCTATTTCTTCATCTGAAGTGACTGGCTCGACTTTGGGGCCCTCCCTTTCTTTTTCCTCACAGAAAGGATTGTTAAGCATCGGAATGGGCTGCCCAGAGAGGCGGTGGAGTCCCCATCCCTGGCGGTGCTTAAGGAAAGACTGGATGCGGCACTCAGTGCCATGGTGCGGTTGACACGGTGGTGTCCGGTCACAGGTTGGACTCGGTGATCTCAGAGGTCTTTTCCAAGCTAATCGATTCTGTGAAACCGGGAATGGGGCTCCCGGGGCAGCCTGACCGGCCCGGGCTGAGGGGGGAGCGGGCTCTCAGCAGGTGCCCGGGTCCAGCCTCCGCCCTGCCCCAGGCGGGATCGGGAGGCGGGATCCGAGGAGGAACCGGGAGGAGGAACCGGGAGGCGGAACCGGGAGGCAGAACCCGAGGAGGGACCGGGAGGAGGAACCGGGAGGCGGAACCGGGAGGCAGAACCCGAGGAGGGACCGGGAGGTGGAACCGGGAGGCGGAACCCGAAGCGGCCGGGGCTGAGCGGGGCCGGCGCGGCGGGAGCTGCGGGCGAGGGGCCGCCATGGAGACGCTTGCGGTGAGGGGCCGGGCGGGCGGATGGGACTGGGGTGGGCTGTGCCCTCACCGCCGCCGTGCCCTCACCGCCGCCGTGCCCTCACCGCCTGCCCTTCTCCTCCTCACAGGGAGCACCTGTGGCCATCGCCGTGGCCGTGGTAGCGGCGTCCGCCCTGCTGCTGCTGCTGCTCCGAGGGACGGCGCGGAGGCCGAGCGGCCCCGTCACCCTGCAGGACCCGCTCGCCAAGTACCCGCTGCGGCTGCTGGACAAGGAGGTGACCGCGGCTCTGAGGGCTGTGGGGCTTTGGAGGTCTGAGGGCAGTAGGTCCGCTGGCCTGGGGGGCTCTTGGCCGTGGGCTGCCCCAGAGATCGAATCCCCAGAGCAGGGCACAGAGCCCCCCAGGAATGGCTGTGACCCCCGCAGCCGCCCCGCGATGCTCCCAGGGTAGAGCGGGATGCGTGAAAGCGTTTATGCCACGCTGCGGATTGTTGTTTCCCGATTCTTTGCGTGTTTAAGTCGTGGCTGTGCTTCTCCCTCGATTCCTGTCTGGGTGCACCATGAGAAGCAAGCCCGGCAGCCAGCGCTTCTGCACGCCCTGTCTTGCCTGCTCTTTGGCCACAGGCATGGAATGTGCTCACTGGCCTTGGGCACAGGGTTTCCTGATTTTATCTACCTAAAGGTACTGTAGGGATTGTGCAGGCAGGCATCAGTCACTCCTTGTGGAAGTAAAGAGGAGAAAGCTGCTTCTACAACTCCTGATTTATTTAAACTTTGTTTTTCAAAGCCGTTTCTGTGTCCTTTCCCAGCATTTGGCTTGCATGCTAACAAAGAGCAGGCTTACTAAAGCATATTGTGTTGAGTAGAGTTTGAAATTCAAAGTAGTGGCGATGTTGACCTCATTCTAACTTTGGTTTTTTAGGAAATCAGTCACGATACTAAGAAATTCAGATTCGGGCTACCTTCAACAAATCATATATTAGGATTACCTGTAGGTAAGTATTGGAAACAATTATTTATATTTCTGGTTTCTCATAGTTCTTGGACTTCTGACTGTGTGGGAATTTAAGGCTCAGCAAAGCAAGGAGGTGAAAGCTGCATCTGAATGCTGCTGTCTCAGAGAGAAATGTCACTTTTCCCAGAGGGTTGTATTTCTGATCTTTTGTGAGTGCTTTGTCCAGGTGTGTGGTGTGGGTTAGAAGTGGAGCAGTGAAACTGAACTGGGCCTGATGGAATTCATCACCAGTCAGGATATAAACAAGAGTGGTATCTGTCAAAGCTTTTTCATATTTCTTATTTGCATTCTACTTCCATCTGGTCCCCTCAGTCTGTTGGCAATTGCCCTCATGGTTTTGGCAAATACAGTCATGCTTGTAAATGAGAAACTCTGCTGCCTGGGAAGATGTTGAACTATTCAGAGCCTTTTCTGTGCATGCACTTACTTTTGAATGACACACATTTCCATGCATCTTGTCTGGAGTTCTCTAGCACGAATTTCAGCCTAGGATTGGCCTTCTTTCCTGAACCCTGGAACACTGATAGCACTGAACCTTGGACCTTGAATCAGTGATAATCTCTGCAGGGGAAGGTCTCTCTCTCTCTGATCTGCAGATGTGGCCCTGTTTGTTCTGCACTGTTTGGCAGTTCCCTGTGCTGTGTGACAGGTGTCAGGGTCATCCCATTCCACGTTGTGAGCGTGTCCTTGCATGGTGCCTGTCCTTCTCCGAATTCTCTTCTGGCTTGTGTGGGAAAGAGGAATGTCTGAATTAACCAGCCAAGTGATAAACCAACGGAGATGTGCCCTGCAGTGCTTGTGTTTATCCAGATTCATTCTTAAGAATTTAGGAATAAAGTCCTGAAACTGTGTGGCCATATTGATTCGTGGGAGATTCCTGCTCTGTGCTGAAAAAAGAGAAGAAACTGCACATTTCATACAGCATTTATAAGGCAAAGATTTTCTCTGTCACTGCACGTGTAGCAGGTTACAATACCTGCCTTTCTCTCTTGTCCTCTGGGGATGAAAAAATTAATCAGATTGCAATTCTTTCTCCCCAGGCCAACATGTTTACCTCTCTGCAAAAATCGATGGTAATCTGGTGATTCGAGCCTATACCCCAGTTTCCAGTGACGAGACAAAAGGTTATGTTGATTTGATTATAAAGGTAAATTTTGTTTTCCTTTAATACAGATAAGTTGCTAACTGGAAGGAGGGCGAGTACTTCATTTTAGTGAAATGGTTTGGTTTGATTTAGTCATCAAATTTCATCTTTCACTCAAATTTCATTAAAGTTAATTTTCATCAGATCTCATCTTTTTCAGATAGGGTGACTGCATGGCAAACAACTCATTTCACATTGCCCTTGAATAGTAAGTTGGATCCTGTGTATCTGCTGTGTGGCACTGAAGGATGGCAGAGGCAGAGTAGATGGAGAAGAGAATCACTTCCCTGGAATACTTTAGGAACTTCCCTAATATCTTTTATTTGGCAGTGCATGAATACTGATCTCTCTCCCTCAAGATGCCTGTGCTGCTGCTAATGCTTACTGCTAACAGCTCTAAGCAGAAAACAAGTCAAATCCTTTAAGCTAGGGGATGCAGGATTATCTGATCCCAGGACTTCTGGATTTCCTAATCCTTTTCTATGAGAGAGTTTGTCCTTAGGCAAAAATCCAGGCTTTTTTTTTTTTTTTTGCATGCTCTGTTCTTCATGTTATGAGTATGGTGAAATGCTGTGAACTGCTTAATGCTGCTTATGTGCCTTGAAAGCTGAAAAAGCTCTCGTGTGGCTGAGTGTCCGGGAGAGTCTTAGAAGGAAAAGATGCAGCAGTGCTATTTTCAGAAGGAGCAGCTACAAAAAAGGGGTGACATTAGGCAATAGTGAAATGAGGGCACCAGCACATAATCTGCCCGCCACCCATTCCTGTTATCCTGGCTGTTTGCAGGGAGCAGAGGGACATGTGCCCAGCAGCACATTTTACTATTTTATATAATAATTTTATTATTTTGGCTGCTTCCTGTTGCAAGGCTCGAGAGACAACTGAGAGCAGAGTTGCCTCGGTTTCTTTCTCAGGTGCTGAATTTCAGGCCTGCAGTGTTGTGTCCTACAGTTTGTAACACTGTCTGCAGGAAAGTTAGTGGCTGATAATGTGCAAGGGATTGTTCTTACAGGTCTACCACAAAAATGTGAACCCCAAGTTTCCAGAAGGTGGGAAGATGTCCCAGTATCTAGATAACATGAAGATTGGAGATACCATTGATTTCAGAGGGCCAAATGGACTCCTTGTGTATAAGGGGACAGGTACTGTGACACAAAGGTGGGAGAGCAAAAGGGAGTAGCTTGCAGTGGTTATTTTCAGAAGTGTTTTATAAAACTTGACAACTTTCAGAGAATCTGGTGGGTTTTTTTTAAGTGGAAAAGAGAAAATCCACCTTTTCTAGACTTGACCATGAGCCTGTCAGAGTTGATATGATGAGAAAGAGTACTTTGTGTAAGGAATAACTGATGACTGTCTCACTCCTTTATACCACTATGAATCTGAAAAAATTGCTATTGCATATATGACTGAGAAGTCTGCACTGGAAATAAAACCTCAGCTATACATACGGAGGGAGATGCTCTGGATGCTTTTTAAGGAAGTGAGATTGTAGCCTAAAATGCCCACTGAGAATCCCAGTGCTGTTACTGAAAAACCTGCTGCCTGAGAGCCTGCTGCATTTCATAATTAAACCAGGTCTGAGTTGACTGTGAGGAAATGAGCTCAGAGGAATAACATCCTCTTGTAGGATACAGGTGAAAGCCTTTGCACTGATCTCAACTGCGAGGAGTTGTGCACTTAAGTGTCTCCTCAGAGTGCTCAGAACTTCTCTGCATCCTGACCTCCTGTGATCAGCAATCTCCCCAATTCCTAATGAATTCATTCCTGATGAATCTGTTATATCTCAGAGAAAGTGAGGGATTTCCAAAAGGTTTGCCTTAATGAATTGGTTGGCTCTAGTAATTTATTCCCATGGAATTTGTATCCATGTTTTTTTGGAAGCTAGTGTACCTACAGGTTTTGAATATTTCTTCTAGGTACCTTTCTTATCAAGCCTAATAAGAAGTCCGAAGCAGAGAAGAAGTTTGCAAAGCACCTTGGGATGATAGCTGGGGGAACAGGTAAAACTAATCCCATCATCTGGAGTGTCTAGACACTGAAAATGTCTTTATGGATGTAGGTGAGGACTATCACTGTACCTTAGTAGCAGAGCACTTACACCTGCATTTCTTTTCATTAATTTCTTTTTGTGGTGGCAACATTGAGGCATTCTAGTGGTTTGAGTTTAGTCCTGGGGAGTTTGAGGGTTTGAATATTGATTCACCTTGTGACAACTCACTTCATCAGTGACAAAAAGTATTTTAGGAGAATATCTTGAGGGTAAAATTATGTGATAGAGAATGCAGAAGAGAAAAGCCCTGCATACAGGAATTGTGGTTTTGTTTGGAACTATTTGTACTACCCCCAACCTTTACATTTGGTGTGGGTGAGAAATTGAGAGATGTGTAGCCCTGTGCAAACCAGGCTCCCATTGAAGACTGAAGGAAGGCAGCATTAATACTGAAACTGTAGCCATAGAAAGAAATACCCATTTTATAACAATTTTGGTTTTTAACAGGAATAACTCCTATGTTGCAGCTGATCCGTCAGATCACAAATGATCCTAAGGACTCCACAAAATGTTACCTCCTCTTTGCTAATCAGGTGGGTATTCTGACCCATCTGTTTGTTCTTCTTTAATGGCCCTCTTGTTTTTGCTGGCCTCTGAGCTTTTTAAACTGATGGCACATGTTTCATACTCTTTCACACTTAGGCGTCTCCTCATAGTTTCACTGAATTCCTGTATTAGGGAGTAAATACTGTGACCAGATCCTGATCCCTCTGCTCATCTTACTCCTTCACTGATTTCAAGGAAACAGGATTTGTTTCCACTGATCTGTTTGTACAGTTTACCTTCCCCATGCTGGGCCAGGGACGTATTTGCCAAGGTCAGGGCCGTATTTGCCAAGGTCAGGGACAAATTTGCCAAGGTCAGGGACAAATCCAGCTCGTTGTGATTTTAGCCTGGACTGAAAAGTTGTTCTACTTGCCATCTTTAGGACTGTATTTAGGTGGCTGCTAAGCCTCACAGTTTGTTGTTCTTAATCTCAGTTTACAGAAGCCTGTAAAGATAATGGCTATCATGGAAAGGGGAAAAACCAAATTACTTCCTTGGTTTGCATAATTTTTATCATTGCATTTGTTGTGAATGGCAGATGAGCTCCCATCAGAGGGCTCCTGGGATGGTTTGGAGCTAAACAGACTCTCATTTTGCAGACAGAAAATGATATATTGCTGAGAGCTGAGCTAGAAGACATTGCCAAGAGGCATCCTGAGCAGTTTGTGCTGTGGTACACCGTGGACAGACCTCCAAAAGGTAGGGACACATGGAAATGCCTTTGCTCATCCCTGTGCAACAGTCAGAGCTTCACTCTTGCTCAAGGGGACATCAGAATAATATCAAGTGTTCTTGTCTTACACTTTGAAACTCCTCAGAAACAAACCTTACCCCAGACCCTGTTTTAAAAAGGTATCTAAAACTGATTTAAGATGGGCCTTAAAAAGTGAGAACTCATAATTAACCTCAGTTGGGTCAGACATGCTACTCTGTGGATCTTTTAATGTATTTCAATTTCTGGGAATTTCAGCTGTTTTGGGCTATCTCCCAAATCAGGTTTTGTTAGCACTTTGTTGGCATTAAATTGTTTAATACCTGTAAATATTATGTGCACATCTTTGTTTTGCAGCAGCTCCAGATTAGACTCTGGTGAAACACAGCTGCCGTGTGTATAGATTAAGGCATCATTTTCCTACCCGGCTCACTTCAAATGGCAGATGCATTCAATAATGCTACTGCTTGAAGTAGTTTAGCATTTATTTCCTCTTTTAATTTGTTTTCTCTTATCACTAAACTGCATGGCAGAACTTTTGTTATCACTGAACTTTGTCACCTCACCACTCTATCTCAAAAAAAAAAAAACAGTCGAAAAATGTGGTACAAGTCTCAATACCTCTCCTTGCCACTGGGTGACCTCTCTTCACTGGAAAAGCTGATTCACTCTTCCTTTTTATTCCTACCTGCTCATTTCTTTGAAATCTTATAATTTATTCACAGACTTTCATGTTTTATCAATCAGATCCTCATTATCTACATGCTTGTTGTCTCTATGGAAGGGGCTCACTAGTTTTGAGCTGAGTGAGAAATTTAATCCTCTCCTGGCTTGCAGGAGTGCCATAACTTGATTCTTCAGCTACTTAATGAAGTTTAAAAAGGCTTCAGCCTGTACAGAGATTCAAACTAATTGAGTTAATTTCTTTGCTGCAGACTGGAAGTACAGCTCTGGCTTTGTCACTGCAGACATGATGAAAGCCCACCTGCCTCCCCCTGGCAGTGACACCCTCATTCTCATGTGTGGGCCACCACCAATGATTCAGTTTGCCTGTCAGCCCAACCTGGACAAACTTGGCTATCCCAAGAGCAGTACCTTTGCTTATTAACATTGATGTCCCCTGATACCTTTTTTTGTAAGTACTGCCTATTTTTCTACAGGAACAGTTGATGTGTAACTGCAGCATTTTTGTGTGTGTGTGTTTTTTAACCCCTTGATGTAATTTCTGTGGTTTATAACTTCAGAATTACCTTGTGTATTTTAATACTAAGAAGTTGAGAATTCATCTTGAGTTGGGTGGAAGTTACTTAGTCTGACCTCTGAAGTTGGTATAAAACATTAATTCTGAAGAAAAAAAAATTCAGATGAGAGGTCATCCAGATGCATTTGTGTTAAATCATTCCACAGTCAGCAAGAGAGAGGGGAACATTCAGAATTTATTCATAACAGTCAAAAAATAAGCATTTATACCACTGTTATGCTACTTAGGATTTCTTACTACATATATTTAAAAAAAGAATCAATTGTTTCGTAGATTGACTATTCACAGCCAAGTTAGCACAACAACACACTGAGTTGTAAATACAGCATTGAAAGAAATAGGAAAATGTGTTTGGGATATCCCAGGGCTGCTGGAGCAGCCTATCCCATTTGCAGTGCTGTAATAAGTCTGTTGGCTAATTAACCTGACAAAGTATTTCACATGCCCATGGTACCTGAGCTGGTCACTAGCACTGACTGCATTGCCAGACTGGTACATTTAAAACCTTTTATTAAACATTTGTAGTTTGCTGACGTGTAGACTTACTTCTCATTCTTCTGAATTTCCCTTTTTTTTTCAGTTCTCAGTGATTGAAAAGAATTTGCCTTGATTTTACCATTTTGGACAACACAATCATGTGTTTAGCTTCTTATGCCTGACCATACAGTGCAGGGTCTGCCATGAGAGGCTCATGAAGTGAGGACCAGGATGGAGCACCTGTAAAAAAGGCCCCAGGTAGCTCTCAAAAAGCCTTTGTTGCATCCTCTGGCCAGCCCTGGAGGTTTCCTGTTTGTTTTGGAGGGTTGTGGCTGGCAGTGACCTGCCCTCAGGCTGTATTAGAATCTCAAGCAACACCCGCAGCCAGCAAGGAGAGAGCACTGCAAACCAGCCCTGTACAAAGTACTTTTCCTTACAATTGAGGGGATTTTTTTCTGGCATTTGTCTGTTTATTAAGAGAGCTTATTAATAGCTCATTGATACAGGAGATGTACATGTAAACAGATGCTCCAAGTAATTGCTGCTGTAAAGGTGACAGCTTCACCCTCAGCCTCTCAAAAAGTCAGAGGCCATATTTCCCTCTGATGCAGTCCTGTCTAGCCCAATACCACAGCAACAGATTTATTGTGTCAGGTGTTTTAAACAAATAAATCTTTGTTGTATTCTGGTACTTTCCTGGTAGTCTCCGAGTTACAATTTCCTGCTGCAGTTGTTTTTGCCTTAGGTAAAGATTTGTGAGCATGGCAGCTTGTCATCCTAATAAAAGCAAGGCCTTGATGGATAGTATTATATTCCATTCCTCCCATCCTACAGTGCCCTGACTTGGATAAAAAGAGGGCAGGACATGTGCTAGTGAAAGGGAGGAGAGATTGAGATCCTTTATGGGGACCAGTCTGGCAGACCACAGGAGTAGGGAGTGAGCCATTACTGCTGCTCTCACCAGCAGCCATCTGAACTTCCAGGTAGCTCTGATTAGTCCCCATGGTGCAATAATGTGTTAGTGATTCCTGCACTACAAGTTAATTATAAAAATAAAAAATTACAAAAGGTCTCTCATATAACAGTACATCAACATACCATGTAAAAGACAACTGAATAAAAGGGTAAAACATTGCCAGTCTTGGCTTTCCAGACTCTGGCTCCGAGTCCCACTCCTCTCCCAACACCTGTTTCCTATGACATTATGTGGAAAAACAGCACAGAGGAGAGTTACCTGTAATGTGTGGCTACACTGACAATAGGAAATGCTACGTGGGAGGTGGCAGTGGCAGAAAAGAGGTGAAGCTTTCCTGCTCCACGGCATCCAGCTGCTCCTGGCCACTCCTGGCAGGCATGAGGTACGAGCAGTGTTCTTGGTCACGCTGAGGCATCATCTCCAGTCTTCAAAGGTCGGTGTTAAGAACCTGCTGTCGTTCAGCATTTCATCCTGGCTGAGCAGTGTCTGAAAGAACAACGTGGGAAGGAGTGAGGGTGTTTGGTGAGAGGCCTGTGCTCCCAGAGACACAGCTGCAGTGAGATCGGGCTCACAACAGAGGGGGTGAGAGCCACACACAGTCAAAGGGAATTTCTTCAATACAGCTTTAAATAAACTTTTTTGCTTGAGGAAATTCTTAGAGATTTTGTGCGTGGCATGCAACTCAACTGTATTACATAATTCTTCATTATGTCTTTCAGTCACTTATTTTTATTTTTTAATAAATTAGCTTCTTTGGAATGAGGAAGCAAAAGTGAGGTTTTTTGTTTTCCACAGACTTAAAGCTCATGTAAATTTTCAAAAGTCTGTACCTCATTCCTAGCCTTTGCTGTGACTGAGGTGGTGGTTACCTGCAAAATCTTTGAAGAGTTTTCATTTAAGGGGATGAATACCTGTCACTGTGTCAAAGAGACAGCAGAGTTCATGAAAACTTCAAGAGGCCTAAATGAAGCTTAATTTCGAGAGCAATTTAAAAGCAGAGGTTTTTTTGACTGAATGTCCCACCAGGTTCTAGAACAGTGACCCACTTACTCTTAATTACCACCAGCCATGACCAACTTTCAGTGAGTTCTGGCAGAACACATGTGTGGCTTTAGAACAAGGGAGGAACGAGTACGTACCGTAAGGTGGGTTATGCCTTGGGAAAGAGCCCCTATTTGCATTACTGTGCCTTCTGAGTGTTCCATCTGTAAAAGCAGTCAGGAACTAGTTCAAATCAGACAGTATGTGCAATTTTATTCACTCTACATGCAGCTTTGGGAGGGATCTGTGCCTGGACAAATGAAGTTGGGATAACTTTAAAAGCTCCTTTACAAAAATGTCTCTGTGCTACAAGGTATGTGAAAATGCATGTAACAATAGGAAGGGTGGATCCTGATTAAGAAATAATGAGTCCATGAAACTTGGCCTCTAATTCACAAGCAAAAAGAAAAAGCTTAACTGATATTGTCAATACAAAGTAATATTTTCCAACTGGTCTGACACTATTTGTGTTTCTGGTAGGCTTCTTTCACAGGCAGGAAGTCCTTGATCCAGTCCTACCTCTTTTTACATGGAAATGTTACCAGTTCTAGGGCACTGTGGTTTCCTGCACGGACCACATGCTCAGAAGTCATGCTTAATAGACAGACCATGCTCCTAGAGAAGAATCCAGTCTTTCTGTCATGCTTGAACAACTGCGCAGTGCAAGTTCTTGGCTCAAAGTTAATGCATTCTCTCACAACTCTTAGCTGAGCAAGTGGGCATCCATACTTAACCACAGCCAGGGTTTGGTATTCTATTCTCCCTCTTTAGGAGCAGTCCATTGAAAGAGACCATGGTTAGCTAATGGACACAAATGAGATGTTAGATGCACTAAACCATGCAAATGAAAAAATTACCTTCACAGTTAGTTTTTTCAATGTTGTGACCGTTCTCTTATCAGGCTTAAACTGTTTTTATGTCACTGGAGAAAAGGCAGTTTACTCCAGCTGCCTCTGTGTGGCTCTTGTGTGTTGCCAAAGTTCACACAAGGCTCCAGGAACGCTCC
>VZTA01008038.1:3505-47131 GCA_013398855.1 Mohoua ochrocephala
CCCCGCGCCGGTCCCGGCAGCGCCGGGCGGGACCTGGCGGGGCCACACCGGGCTCGGCTCCTCCTCGGCGCTGCTGCCGAGTCGCGCTCGGTCTGGCCGTTCCCTCCTCTGTCCTCTTGCACCACCCTCGCCCCCCGTTTGTTTTCTTTTAATTTAATTTTTTAATGGGCGGTGTGCGGATTTTCGTCTCTTTAAACTCCACGTGGTTCTGCCCCGGTAAACGGGACGGGTCCATCCCCGGCTCGCACGCTCCCTTACATGCTCAATCCACACAGGTGTGCACTTTCATCAGTTTTCAGCTGCACGGTGTCACCGGTATTTGTCCCTGGCTTCATTTTAGCGATCGCTCTGGAGCACTGCATTTCTTTTTCCACTCAAAAGCTCTCTGTCATAATCCTCTGACAATCCCCCTTGTTCGGGGAGTGAGATATCATCTGGTCAAGTTTTATACATTTAACATTCATGTGAGTAGAATAACTAACTGCTTTTCCGTGCTCCTTTCTTTGTAGGAAGAAGCAGAAGTTTTAACCATCTTCCCATGGCATCTGACTTTTTTGAAGAGGAGGTAAGGTTAACATCATGTAAAATTACCCTCTTTATTTCTGATGTTCCAGTAATCTTTCTTCTGTAGGCATACATTTTGGAAACTGTAGTGAGTTCATGCATACTTTCATGCATTGCAACATAATACCAGAGCTGATTAATAAACGGTAGTGATAGGACTCTTATGCCGTCAGGATTGTAAGTGCCTATCAAACTGACATTCTCACTACATTATGCCACTATTATATTCTTTGCAGTTTTAAAAGAACTGTAGATAATTATTCAAGATATTGAAACATTTAGTTTATAGTTCTATTGCTGTGGTTGTCACCTTCACTTTATATCAAATTTGAGACTCATTTCTTAAGGATGTCTCTATTTTCTGCTTTATTTGCACATTGATAGCTCTACTGAATGACTAGTCACAGCAACTTTTTCCTCTGATAGCAGCATATTAAAATGTGAAAGCCTAAGACTAATCTGCTTTGCAGGACTTTTCAGCCATTCGATCGAAGGGGAATAAGAAGTTTGTTTCAAGACTCTTATGTCGTTCATCAGTTCTGTTAACAAATGCGGGGCTTGAGAATACGTTTGCTGCTTCTCTTCTTTTTTGCTGCAGGTATGTGCATTTGAAGGTATGGATGCATTCTTGGTGTCAGGAGTTTGTGTACTTTGCAGCTGCCAGTGAAACTATATCAGTGCAAGTTGATATTAAAATTCTGGACTTTGTACATTTTTCTCATAATTTATTGGAAGATAGATTGTTAGTGTAATAGAAAAAACACTTGCCCTTAAAATCTTGTTTATTCTGTGGGAAGGATTTACAGGCTGATTGTGCACTCTTCACTTTATTTAAATCCAGGCATGTGAATTTAGATTCAGCTTGTATAAATAAATAATTAGAATCACTATTTTTGCAGCTTTCAGTCTGATGGGCTGGTCCTGCAAAGCTGTTTAAAAGGTCTTTGGTTAGTTTAGTAGTTGGACTCCAGTAGGGTTTTTGGCATGAGAGGAAGTTGGAGTTGAGATGACTGCACAAAATGTGACCCAAAATGTAGCAATATTTGAATTTGCATATTTGTTTTTCTACGCCTGTTTCTTTTGCATAATTTCACTGAGGGTGTGCAAACGTGTGGTGCAGCATAAAATGGCTTAATAAATGAGTACATGAATGTACAGTAGGGATCAGCTGAGAGTATTTTCTTTCCGGGAGGATAAAAAGAGGCAGGATGATCCTGAAAGTAACAGCAAACTATATTTTAAAAGTACAGCTCTTGCTAGGCTCTAACTGTAAGTGCTTTGGTTCCAGGTGGCTTGTAGTGAATGGAGTTAAACTTGGCTATCTTGGATATGATACACCTTAATTTAATTAATTTAATAGCTACTTTCTGTTGAAACTTTAAAATCTAACGATCCTGTCTTTATTGCAGTCTTTAAAGATCTAATCGTTCTTCTGTGTGTCTGAGATGTAAAACTTAGTGCGAGGAGAGGCAACAGATTGGTTCCGTCATACGATTTTGTTGGGATTTTTTGAGAGTACTTAAAAGATTATGATGGATAATGCTGTCTTGCCAAAGAATGCCGACACAGGTGTTCATCATTATCTTAATTAAGATCCTGAGAAAATGTCATCTTTCGGCATGAATTATGAAGGGAGATGCATTAGGAGATCATTTCAACTTTTTTTTCTTTTTACAGGGGTAGATGAGAAGGAGGCTGTTTTTTCAAAACCTTTTTGATATTTCTTTATCAGAATACCTGACCTTAGACACTGAATAATTTGTTTCTCCAGGTCAGTTGGTGACTATATTACCAGGAGATCCGTATGTGATGCTAAAGGGAATCCTCTTAAAGAAAAAAAAATTAAAAAGTAATTCCCCTACAAGGTACCTTGTTTCATTTAAAGCTGTCCTATTAAAAAAGAAACCTGTGAGATTCAGATGGTAGTGGAAATTGCTGCTGGAAACATCTGATAAGAGTTATTTTATGCAGTATATTTAAAAGTATTAACAACTCATAACAGAGAAAAATAAATAAATGTGAATATTCATTTTTTTAATTAGGCATGAAGAGAAACTAAAGTTTTCTTTCTCATCTTTGCACTATCATAGAAGTAAAACTAATTGCAAAGAGAAGGGAGGGGCCTGTGTCTTTCTATGTTAAATCAATACATTATTAACTGGGCAAGAGCTAAAAAAATGCATGCAAAATATTGGCTGTAAAACTTGGGGGCCCTTCCCTGCAGACACTGCTGCCGCTTCCCTCAGGTGCGGTGCTGGGAGTTCCAGGGTCAGCAGTGCAGTGGAAGTGCCGGTGTTCGTGGTTCTCAGCCTGGCTGAAGGGTCCCGGGAGGAGCTCTCTGGGCAGAACACCCTCAGCTGCTCTGTTGTTTCTTCTGCCTGCGCTTCCTTTGCCTGAGATGCTCCTTGTTCACACTCTCTGTGTTTGTGGTCTGAGAGCGAGGTGCAAACTTGTGAACACCTAGAATAACTCTTCCGTGCCTAGCACTTGGGTATTGGGTAGCTTAGAGTTTTGTTTTTCTCTCCAAGGCTTTCTATATTAAATCTCTGATTATCAGTTCCAGTCTTTTTTTTTTTTTTNGCAAACGTTTTTAGTGTGTGGAATGAAATACAGAAGTGCAGCTGACAAGCCTTTCAAGCACCTAGTTATTGTATTGAGCATGTAAGTCCAAAGATCTTGACAGTATCATGGGAGTACCTGAAACTGTATTTCAGTTTCCTTGAAGTTTCCTGTAATTAACTTAAATGGCATTATTTGCTTGAATTTGTTGGCATAGTATGGACTAAGTTAAGAATGTCTTTAGGGTTTATTTTACTTACAGTTCTATGGACATATGCAGAAAACAGACTCTGAGTAAAAAATGAAAAACTGCTCTCTTTCATGTCCGAAACAAGTTTTTCACTTAAAGCAGGCCACATCTACTGTTAGTTGGCTCTTCTAGCGAATGAGGAGCAGCTCAGTGGGAAGGGTGGCTGTGGCTCCCCGTGCCGTTTTATGGGATGTACGTGAGCCCATAGCTTCCCTCATGGTGGCAAATTCCCTTTTGCCTGCAGGTGCTGCAGCACGGTTGGAGCTCCTGTAGCTGGAATGTGGCCTCCAGTGTGGGTGTTAGAGGTGGGTGACTTAATAGCAGTGTTGTGTTCCAAAGGTTTTGTGCTTTATCTGCTTTACTTACATATGTTTGCAGTCCTTATGACCGGTGTTTGCAAGAGCTCAGCAGTACCTCTCTGAGGAGAAACATAAAGCCAGGTAGCCTTTCTGCCCTTACACCCAAGGAATTCTTTATAGCAGTTTGTAATTTCTGGGGTTTTATTAATATTAGAGCTTTTTAGTCTGTATTCCTTAATGTGGGTAATGCAGATGTGGATGATTCTCGAAGCTGTTTTTTGCAGATTAATGTGAATGTATTTGTAGAACCAGCATTTTTTTGTTACTATTATATAAATCACTGCTTGAGGAAAAAACCAAACCGGTTGGACCTTTCAAGGTGAATATGGGTTACCATAACAGAGTTTACTGTACTAATGAACATGTGACTGATGACTCTCCTGCTCTTCCCGAAGGAGATGCACCTTCCCGAGCAATTTCTTTTTTCTCAACAGAGCAAAAACGAGCTTTTTCTTTCCATAAGCACATATTTTTCACGTTATTTCTTAGCATTTCTAGCGCAGATCAAGAACACAGCATTTACCTCTGAAATATTCTCTGCTGACATCTACAGAAATTTTCATGCCCTTCAGATTTAATTTTGTGTAGAATAATGCATGGTATAATATGTAGGTCCTGTGTTTTCAATTAAGCTGTATTAGGTAACTATGCTCCTCTTTCATATCCCATAGCAAAGTATCAATATCCAGATGGCAGTGTGCTGGAATAAAAGATAGCTACAGGCTTGGCTGCTACTGTAAAGCCAAGAACTAACATTTTAGCCTGTGCGATAAATAAAACTGAGGCTGAGACTCTCAGCGTATTGGAGTTGCACTAAATAATTCTACAGTGCTGTTTATTACTGGTTTCATTGGATAATATGCAGCTGTAAAACCTGCTTGAAGCTTTTATTAAGAATACTCTGTCATTATAAAAAGGTGCCTACAACTTCTTTATGATATTGGAAGTGCAAGAATTACTTTGTTTGTGCTGACTTTCTGGCTTTTACCTAGGAAGGACCTTGCTGTCTCCCAGCTCCTCTAGGCATTAGGTTCCCTGAATGTCTCTTGGGAAGAGGACAGCTCTGTAGAGCCTAAGTTTCAAAAGTAATTTTAAAGGTATTTTTTTTTTCTTTATGCTTTTTCTTAAGTTTATTTCAGTATTGAATTTATTGCTTCAGTTAAAATTCAGCTGATATTCCCTGTAGTATACACTGTGCTACTGTGTCCCTAAGTAAAACTTAAGCTGAGGTCATCCGGGTAGTGCTTTGAGAGGAGGCTGCAGAAGGGTGGAGAGACTTTTAAACTGGCTGAGAAGGGATGGGAAAACTTGGTAGCAGGCGAGGGGCTGGACCTGGGTTTGTTTTCTCCTTCCATTTCTGGCACATCCTATGACCTAGATTTGTTGATGTAGCCTCAGCCTCAGTTTACCTAACAGGAACTCTGCCTGTCTCAGAAATGTTGAGATATAAATTGGTGTCCAGTGCTCATATAATTGTTAGACTGTTGTGCCTTTGACCAAGAGCAAGTTATTAATGCTGTTACTGGCTCATTAGCAAAATGCCATTAAACTTTCACATTCTTCAGACCTTTGATTTCCATAGGCTCTATGGTGCACCTCTTGGAACATGCAGGATTGAACATCATCCAGTGGGATGTGGTGCTAACGTAGTGTCTGTGGGATTTAACAAACATGCTGGATCAGTGGGTGAAGAAACCCTTGCGTTGCTCAGTCTGTAATCCTTGTTTGTCAGAGAAACATGCTGTCTGAATTAGTGACAAATACTATATTTTTGTTCCATCCCTCATTCTCCGTATGTCCCTCTTTTTTATCTTTATAGGTTGCACCCAAGAGAGAAGCAGTGAGGTCCACAGTGGGGAAAACGAACCCAGCAGTCCATCCTGTCCTGTACCTGCCTGAATATGGGAAGAGACCTAGTACAAAGCCAGAATGCATCTGGGCTTGCAGTCTCTTTAACCATATTAAGTCCTGTTCAGAGTTAATGGTAAGTAATCTGCTATGAGTAGGATATGATTCATTAAGCAAAGCATTACAGTAGGGGCACTTTCCTTTGTGGTGCTGGGTTCAGTCACTTACAAAATGCAGAATTAATCTTTCCAGATACATCACCTTTATTACCGTTTCTGTTGAGAAAATCATGCAGTGCAGGTGATAAGAACTGTAATAAGTATGTTCTTCTTTTCTTTCTATTTTTGTCCTCTCCAGATGAGCTCAGTGAAATGGTCTCTGCAGTGCTGAAGAAGGGAAGAACAGAATTGGAAGGCAGGAGCTATTTCAAAGCAGGATTCTTCATCTTTCCATAATGCCCAAACATGAAGACTTTATAGACTTCATTAGGTAGAGTATTGCTAATAGTGTAATATCAGTAATGTTGCATGATGTAATATGGCACTGCTGTATTGTTTGGTGATCATGTGGAGCTGCATTAAATAAATGAACGTATGCCAGTGACTTAAATGAACATTATGAGTGAGAGCAGTAAATGGAGAACATGGGTACTAGAAGAAATGCTAGTCGCTTTCTTTAAGCCAGTGTCTCTTTTCTTTTGAGCTCTTTCCAAAACCAGTAGTTCTTTTGTTTCTTGATAAAGATGGAATAAAGAAAAATATCTTTTCATTCAAAAAAATTAAATCTAGTTCAACTTCTTAACCAGAAAGACTTCACAGTCCTACTAGCTGTTAGAGCATCTTAATGCTTTGTCCAGCAGGAAATTGCACTCACAGTGCTGACCCGTAAACATCTGCAGTGCAGCAGCATGTGCTGCTCTTGCTCCTCAGGGCTTGTGAAATGTCTGCTGTGGCACAGCCCTCTGTGACCTCTTGCATTGAAGGATGGAATTCATGAGTCCCTTTCTGTCTGGAGCTTGTGGGAGCTCCCTCCTGAGCCCAATAGTTCTGAAATACTGCAAAAAAAGATCTGACAGTGTTGTCTGGGAGATTTGACTGACTTAATTATTATTAACATTTATTAAGTGCCTTACAATGGAGCGGAGGAGCCACTGCCTTCATTTTTACAAATAGGAGAACTGGCATGTAGGAAGAATGAATCTCTTCTATCTTCTGCAATTCTTGACCCACCTAATTAGGTGATTGTCACAAGAAATGAGAACCTGGCTCAGGGGAATGGCACTGGGGGAAGCTGCCAACATGTTCCGTGCACACCGCGCTTCTCCCTCACACAATGGCTCAGCGGAGTGAGCGGGGCTTCCCTCTGTGAGTGTCGCTGGGCCAGGGAGGAGATCTGAAAGGGCTGAGGAGCCTGAGGCTGTCTATTGGATAGCTTCATTATAGATCTCATCCAGGGAAAACGTGGGGAACTGCAACTCATTTCCAGGAGCTACTCTGGTTTTTAGCGGTTCTTTACCCACTGCCTCCTCCCGCTTCCTTTCGCTGTGGAGTGGCCTTTCCCCACATTAAGCTGATTCTCTTCATGGCTGATATTTACACTTAGTTAGCCTCTAAGGCACTAACTGCTTCTTCTGGTCTGAGACTTCAGTTTCTTTTTTTTTTTTTAATAATTTATTTTGCTAAGAAAAGGAATCTGTCCAGCTGTTACAAACAATAGTGGTTTTGATGTGTATCAATAAAGAGTTAGAGATGTGTGTTTTCCATGTAGAAGATAAAGAGACTTAAAGCCTGCTTTAAAGGAAGGCAAACCTTGGAGAGGTTTACTTAGATGTACAATATGCCCTATTCTTTCATTTTTAAAAACAGTATTAAGGGATTTTTTTCAAGAAAAGAGAAAATAATTTCTTGTTTTTGACTGCATTTTTTCTTAGTCTCACAGTTGTAAGATAAATATTCAGAATTAGGAGTTGCTAAGGTTAATGTGATTAAAATGAGTATGTGATAACGGGCTCTGCACATTAAAGATTAAGAGCTCAAATTATAGACTCCAGAGGGAAACACTCCATGAGCATTTGTAAATTTTTTTGTGCAAGAAATGCAGGCTTAGGCCTATGGTTGCAGTTGCACAACAGTTTTATCCTATTTTATCTGCAGAGAATTCTTTTAAACACGGTAGTGTTGGGATGAAAATGTAGTGAGGTGGGGGGACAAATGAGGAAATAATTTTAGTCTAAGCGTTAGTGTTACTCTATAAAAATAGATTAGTTTTACACAATTTATTCACATTTACAAAGGTCAGTTTATAGCATTCTGAGTGCAGTAGTTAATTCTTTATGTATACATTGATCCTTTATACAGATGTAATTCCATATACAACATTTAATGTTTGAATGCAAGTTGAAAATACTTTAGCAATTAATTTATGTAGGTTATGACTTTCTTTCCCATGTACTTTGCAGTGGTTCCTACCCTAAAGTTGAGTCAGTGTGTGCTTAATGAAAATTAGATGTGAAATGTAATATGTAGAGGACAAAGAAGCATTGAAATCCTTATTGCTCTTAAAAAGACAAAGGTACCTCAGATAATTCTCCTTTCTTAATCTCTTAAGAAATTGATACGTAATTCTGTTATGAGTGATTTGGAGTGAGTGAAAAATATTTTTAGAGGTAGTATTCGTACCAGATATTATTTCTCACCTTTTTTGAAGCCTAGTTTGGTTTTAAAATTTGAAATGCTTTGCATTTCGAGAGGCTAATTTATAGGCAGTCGTCCGCTGAGAAGGAAAAGCACCTTGGAGGTTTGTGGAGAGGCAAGCCTTGTCGTTATATCTGTGAAATTTGCTAATGTTGCAACCATTGAAATAAAGTGTTTGTTTACATAACAGCAGTGGCATTTCTCCTCCTCTTCCTTGTGGTTTTGTCCAACTAGATGTTATGAGTGGCAGTTGCAGTGACTGCTAAGTGTTTAAATGATGACACCATTATGTGAAGTGATTTTGAAATGAGAGATTCCAGCCAAGAATTACATCTGCTCTCATCTCCTTCAAATCATACTCTCTGGCTGTGCAGATTATGATTGATTTGTTTGTGACAGATTGCAGGAAACAGTCATTGATTTTTCAATATTTTACCTTAAAATTATTTACAGTTGTAACCAAGGGGAGGTATTTCCATGGGCTGTCAGCCCCTGAAAGACTGGGATAATATTCCCTGCTCCCTGACAAGACAAATTACCCGTAATGAGTGCAGTAGCTGAAGGGTATACTTTTATTTTAAAATATGTCAATAACCCAGTGACTAAACGAATATTGATTCAGCATAATGAAGCCTGAGTAATGTGAAAATGAGCTCTTCAAGGAGCATGGTAAAGACTTTCTTTTTAGCTTGTAGCAAGAAGCTTTTCATTCTTTACTGTTAGGTAGTTGAAATGTGCAGTCTTAAACAACTCATCCTTAAACATTAGTAATATGTGGAGTAACGTAACAAAAGAACTTCAGTGGGTTTTTCTGTTTATTTTTTTTCTTTTTTTTTTTTCCTCCTGAAGTTCTTTTTCTTCAATATGTTTCAGTAGATCAAACGCTTAAAGAGGAAAATGCAAGTTATCCGGGGCAGAGGTAGAATTACTATTGGTGTAAATGTCTTTTGCAGTAATATTCTTCAGCTAGCCTAATGGCATTTTTAATGTGGATTCTGAATATGGGCATGGAAATATATCTAAATAAACTGTAGATTTAATTTCATATTATTGACTTCTTGACATACTGATGTGTGTTCTGTGCCATCGGTCTAATATTCTTGTCCTTTAACAGTTTAGAATGGGTGGTTTATGAGCACCTAGATATACTGTGTTATAAAACTTAGTTACCATAATGCACATTTTTCTTTCCATAACATGTAACACCGCATGTTTCTTACCAAATGAGAATTCTCGAGCAGTAATTCATTTAAATCACAGTAATTTATGCAGTGCCATAGGTGTGGTGTGGAAAAGCATCTAATAGATTAATACGAATGTACTTCAATTGTTCAGGGTAAGGATTTGATTAAAGACCATGTTGAAGTACAATTTTTTTTAACATTAAAAGTATTGAACGCTAAAAAAAACCACCCCACCCTATCATGGGAAAGGATCAATTGGTCATTTGTATTCAAGAGCATTGTGCAACATTGGGAAGGCTTTGCAGAAGCACTGGGTATAAATAGCCATGTAATCCAGACATAGACAAAAAGATATTTTCTTAGGGTGTTTGTGTATAATGTGTCAATTATGAAATAATGTCATAGCCAGAAGCATTCAGTGAGCATGTTTGGGCATGAAGACGACTTTCCTTATTTTCTGAGGACTAACTTCAATTGCATCCAACTAGCTTGTGAAAATCTTCAGAAGGATGTTTTCCTATCAGCACACAGGTGATTTTTTCCAAATGTCATTCCTTTAGCACAGCTAGAAACTATTTCAGGAGGCACTTGAGAACCTGTGGCATTGAGAGTTAAATGGCAACCCTGGAATGTGAGATATGTTTCTGTTTTTAATTTGTTAGTTTTCAGAAAAAAATGTGATGTACATTTGAGTGGGTTACAACTGTAAATAATTGTAGTTTTGAGAGGGTTTGTGCATGGCACCTGGGGTTTCCAAAATATTGGAGAATTATTAATGGTGAGGCAGTAGTAAACTGAAATATATAGACGTGACAACAGGAGAGTTTGGGGCTCTTGTTAAACGTTACAAGAAATCTACAAATGTTACCGTGTTGAACCCTAATTTCCTGCTCAGTGGCGTTTTACGCACCTCAAATTCTCTCCCTGTTCTCTTTGTTTCTGTACCTTTTTGTTTCTTTGGCCAACAGCAGGAGATGGAAGGGGAGGATTCTCGTTCGGTAGCTTTCCCACAGTAGCCAGGAAGAGAGAGACTGTTCAGGGCTAGGTGCCAGCTCTGGTGCAGACTGAAGGGCAAATAAATGTTTGTTTTAACAACATCTCCTTTTCCTGAATAACACTGCATGAGCTCATGGTACCAAACTGAGTAACAGCAGATACTGCTGGGGGTACTGCTGGCAGTGAAACTGAAGTGGGCTCTGCTTTCAAGCCATTGGCATTTTTCACTTGCGAGACAGGTAACGACTCTTGCTTTGCTGCCTTTCCCAAAGATGAGTTTGTTTATTGAATATCTGGCATTCCAGCTCAGGCCTGAACCGCGTGCTTGGCACTAAAGGCAAGTGGTGCATTCTTGGCTTTGAAGCTTTGTGGGTGATACTGGAGATGTCTGATGATGGTACCTTGGAAGCTCTGCAGTTTATTCACACATCTCTTGGCGTTAGAACTGTGACAGTTGTTAGTCCGCTTTCAGGTGACTATGGAGGAGAAAATAAAAACCTCAGACAAAAAACAATCCTAAATAATTAATTGGTTAAAAGTTCTTGTGACATTTGGCATCTCCCAGGAGCAGGACATGGGCCCAATTGCTGTTCAGTTAGGTAAAAGTAGAAAACGCTGTGAAATTAAGATCATGGGTAGAGAACAGAATAATATCCTTTGTGGTATCCAAACGAGATGAGGCTATTGGTCAGTCATGAAGAGTTAATATTTAGGGGCTGTATGTCCCTCAGCACTTGGCAACTTGAAAATGTTGACCCATTTCAGTTAATTTCAGACCTGATGTGAACACAGTGCATCAGTATGTTCTTGGAGTGGGTGGTTTTGTGCAACAATTCAGATCTTGATTCCAGTACGAATAAAGTAGCAACCAAAACCAATGGTGGATTTTTAAACTTTTTTCTCCTATTTACTCAGCCTCTGTGTTATCTATCTGCTCTACAGACCAGCCAACTAAAACAAGTTAGTAGTTCGAAGTGAGGGAGGAGAGCATGTTGATGTAGGTGATGGAAATTGTGCTTACTGGCTAAGCCTTCTCCGTGCCGCCTCCTTCCCACTGCCAAATTACTTATTTGAAATCTAAGAACTAATATGCGATGGAACCTAAATCAGAGCAGTCTACAAGTGGGCAGATGGCACTGTGTAGAATTTGCTCATCTAAATGTCACGATTACTTGAAACCAATTCTTTGAGCCCTAAACTACACTTTGAAGGTGGTGTTTCTTTTTGTTTAAATTTGTGAACAAATTATTGCTTTTCTCAAAAGCAATTCCATATCTGCAAATATGCCATTATTTTGGAAGGACCATTTTATGTACTAAAAGCTGTCAGTAGTGCCGATAGTATCGCAGTCTTTGGTGTGTTGGCAGATGGTTTATGGTGAACTGTAAGACTGAGGTAACTCTATAAAAATATGTGAGGGATCCAAGATGCTTTGAGAGTCTTGCTTAACTGCAATGGTTAAAAAGGCATGGCTGACTTAATGCACGAGTGTTGAAATCTGTGTCTGGAATTAGGGGAACAAGTTGGGAAACATGAACAGAATTGATTGTTGACTATTTTCCTTTGTAAAAGCTGGGAAAAGATGTGTTGTGCTTTTTTGTGGTCTTTAAAGGCCCAGAGTGTTCTTTTTTTTTTTTTTGTTTTCTTTTGTTAACTTATCTTTTAATATGAAGTGTCATTCCCAAAATGAAGTAATGTCCTTGGGCTTGTGGCAACAGCTGGAGTTGCAGAATTCATAAATAATTCAGAGAGGGATAAAGGGTAGGGGAATTTTTTTGTCATTTGAATCTTTATTATGTGCACACATTTCATTTTAGATATGGCATCATTTGAATTCATTCAGTATGATGATTGCACTGACCTGTCATATTTATTTTGATGTCCCTTCGAAGGACCATATGCTCTGTCCTCGGCATGAAAATCATGCAAGTTGCAAGCTGAAAGGCAGCTCTGCTCCTGTAGGGATGAAGCCCCTCACTTCCAGTTGTCACGTCAGTGGACGTACAGCTGCACTGCAGTAGGGAAGGTGGAGTTGTTATGTCAGTGCAGTGACTAAGTGGCAGTGTAGTCTAGCAAAAGGTGGAAAAAAGGGCAAAACCCATTTGCATCAAGGTATTGTATGGCATTAAAAACTCAGCTGTCACTGAGGGCCAGTTGGTATGAGGAACCTGGCATGTGGAAGGTGGAAAGGATTAAAGCCAGCTAGAAATCTGCCAAGGTGGAGGTGTGCCATGGTAGCTTTGGTGTGGGAATACAATTAATTACTCTGTATGTTGGAAGTGGGGTTGCCATGCACACAACCTCCTGGGGTTGCACGGGAGTAAGTCTGGATACGCAAGGCTCAGAGCTTTTTCTTTGCCCAGTCCATGTCCTCCTTTCCTCTTGAAGCTGCTTGCTTAGTCAGACAAAATCTTGGATAATGTTTTTTTGGAGGGGGGGGGACAGGGGGAGGAAATACACAGTTGTAGTTTGCCTCTTCACTGATTCTGCTATAACCATTGCATCTGGTCCTTCATTTATTCCGTTGGTGCGTTCCTGTGCACGAGTGGTCCATTTTCCAGAAGTTACAGGCTCAAGTTCAACCGTGTTCCCTAAGTAATGAACTGCATGATAATGAGTAATGCCTGGTCCCTACCGGCTAAAGCACTGGCTGGTATTAGCAATTCACAGTTGGTGGATAACAGGACTCTCTTACCAGGACTTTGTTACTGTTACCTTTGTAATATTAACACCACAGGATTGCAACCACCTCGATATTTTCTTGGTGTAAGGTGTAACAATGAGCGGTAATTTGTGTGAAGTACATGGTCCACTGTGCTAGGGGCAGGAGGAAGCCAATTCAGTGCAGGTTAGTGAAATAAAATAACTAGAAGCTGTGAATGAGAATGATAACTGTATGCAAAATTATTTCTTTTCTAGATCCTGCCATCAGTGACTGAGCCTCCCTGAAATCTTCTTATCAGTTACTGCGAAGATGAGAAGGATAACAGGAAGGAGGAGTGCTTAAGTGGCTTTAATGACAGTTAATTTCATCTATTTATCAAATGACAGGTTGTTTTTTCCTCAAAACTCGATTGTCATGACAAGATGCTTTTGGAAGTCATCTTTGTAAAATAAAACTGACAATTTTTAGGCTACAAAGAGCTATTGTATCTTTCTATAGAATGTTGTCATTATGGTAAACTGCTGGAAAGTCTTTATTTTTGAAGTAATTTAGCTTGCATACTTCATTCATTTATTTGAATATCTGTTGAATGCCATGTGAAAAGTTTCATGCCAGAGTTCTTTTATTCAATGGAATAGTTATTCTTACAATGCTCAATTTATTATTGTCTAAATTACTGTTGCCTTAGCCTCCTGCAAAAATGTTTCTTTTTAGTAATTCTTAAACAAATAAGGAATGAATGAGGTTTTGTCCCCTTTGTGTTTTGATCAGCATATTTTGCCTTTCATTGAAAGTGTCTTCAGTTCTTGGAAGGACACAACACAAAGAAAGGTGCTTTGGTTTTTGGGGTATTTTTCCCCAACAGCACATGTCTTTTGTGCAATGATTTTTTAATATGTACGCTACCGAGATACAATTACTGGAAGGAGAGAGAGAAGCTGTTGGGAATGTCATGTTATGCCAAATTAAGAATTATTAGCTCTTACTTTCTGTGCAATCTCTTCGACTAGAACTCGACCTATTGCGTCTGGCATATACTTTGACTCTAGTGGAACTAATGTGTCCTTGGAGTAGCATTTCAGAGTAACTTCAGATTCACGTTTTTTTCACAAGTCTGCTTTAAACTGCTGGGATTAACTTCAGAGAAGGCGAGAGATACAGGCTCCTTTGTCAGCAGCTGTGCTGGTTAAGGAAGGAGGCTTCATGCACACTTGCTTGCTCATTCTCTCCTGGAGGTTATTGCCCCTGCTAGGGAAGCAAACTGAACTGTTGCCCTGAGCACACCCAGACTTATTTCAGCCCAAGTTAATCGTGTTATCAAATATTAGTTATCCAGCACCCTGGGTCACTTCGATGAAAGGACAGGGCATGCACAGACCAGCTGTGCAGGCGTCATGCCTGGGAAGGGTGGTGCATTGACAAGAGGGTTGTCGAGGACTGGCCCTGGTGTGTCGCCTTTTCAGCAGGTGCAGTTACATCTCTCGGATGTGGTAAAAATTGGATGTGTTAGAAAGCTGTGCAGATCTGTCACACATAATATTCACATTTCAGGGACATCCTGGATAATGCAAAATAAACCCGTGCTGTTTGACTTACTCCTTGTGTGTGCCAGTAGGAGGGGAGAGACCTGGTGTCAGTGTGTGTGCGTGACAGACACCTACTTCAGGAAAATGTATCTGGTCAAGGTGTGGGAATGGTACAAGTGTTTCCATTATCCAGAGAACACACTGTTTACTTCACTCCTCAAAGAGGCTGCCTCAGCCAACACATGCCTCAGGAGAACTGCTTTTGACACATGAGCTGCCTTGAGTGGAGAAGGGGGAACACCTCCAGCAGGAGTGGCTGCTGTTGCTTGTCTACAGTGTTGAATCAGTAGATGCTGGAGTCTGGTGAGGCATCCAAGCTCTTGATATTCCCTGTGCCAAAATTAGAATGGTGTGGGTAATCTTTAGTACTCAAAGACGTACTGAGGAAAAACAGTGCGCTAAACAGCTCCTTCAACACTGACCCTTCTTGTGGGAAGGCTGTGGAGTGTAGGTGCCTTCCTATAGCTGGTTTGGGCATACAAAGAACAAGAGGCTTTCTGATCTGTCAGAAACCTGAGAGCAGCAACACTGCTTGCGTCTCCTCTTGGGGCACTGGCATGTGAAAAGAACACAGTCATAGAAAGGACTGAGCCTCCAGCTCAGCTTGTGTGGCATCCATTATCTTTTATTCGGCCTTACGATAAAGGATGAGGAAGTGTGCAGTGGCCCTGCTGTACATATGGAAGGGAGGAAAGTAACGTGCCAGGTCTGTAAGGAAGGGGCAGGTGCTGCTTTGAAGGCACAGGACTGCTTGCCCTGGCTGTTTATCCTTGTCAGCACTACCTTATCACAGTGTCTTCAGATCAGGGCCCGCATCGGCTGTTCCCTGAACTGCGGGTCTGAAAAACGGTAATGTGAATAGGAATGTGAAGGGATGAGGCAGGGTGGGTCCCAGGACTAAGGCTTAAAGAGAGATTTGGGAGTGTGCACAAACTTAGCCTTCGCTGATATTTTATAATTCTGTGTAAAAACAAAATAGTTATGATAAGACAGAGTGGGAAAGCTGTTGCTCTTCTGCCACTGCTCTTCTGTCAAGTTTTGAGTTGGCTTGGCTCTGTACTGCAGTATGTTGAGAAAACGTTGGGCTCCTCAGTCGAACTCTTTCTTACCCTCGTTAGCCTATACTTGCAGTGGAGTGCTTGGTGTGTGCATAGTTCAAGGAGTCCAAGTGCCAGCCACGTTGTTTCCAAAATCCTTAGCTTGCCCCGATCCAATCTCTGAGCTCCACGGTGAAGGTGGGTGCGGCTCCAGGGGTGAGAGCTGTGCCCTGTTCCAGCAGCCCAGTGTCGAGCCATGGCTGAGCTCTCAGAGCTGGCTTCAGAAGTGATGTACCTCCTCCAAACGACTGTCACACATCTCCCCTGACCATGAACTAAGTGCAAATGAGCCTCCACAGCTCTCTGAGACAGCCCATAATTCATATAACTCTTTTTATCTTAAAATGGACTGTTGTAGCAGCGAGGCTGAAATGTTTAATGAAATGCTTGTGATTGCCTAGGAATCTTTTTACCTGCTTAAGTGGTAATACACAGTTAAACAAGTACTGCAAAATAACATCTTACGTAGAGCACTGTCGTGGATGTTAAGCTGATGAGTAAAATTTTACATCCAAGCACTTAAAACGATCAAATACTACGGTTAAGACTGTCATACTGGTTATGTAGTGCTAAAAAGACAACAAAATAAAACTTCAGGGAAGGCAGATTTTCTTCTTAAAAATATTCCAAATAATAGGTTGGTTTCAAGTAGACTTCCTGGCTCTTCAGTGATTGCTGCATTCAGTCTGAATCTATCAGGAATCCCAGTCATAATGGTGTGTTTATTATTATAAACACATGATTTCTATATATGTTCTCCACAAATATGTTGGACAAAACATAGTTTACCTTCTTAACTGGTACTATATGGTTACTTTCTAACTCCTTTAATTTCAGTTCTAACTTGATTGAATAAAAGGTGCATTCCTGAAAATAATCTTTATATCTGTAATGGGACGCTTGATTTTATATGACTGCATGCTCCAGACATAGCACAACATTTTTAAGGCAGTATGTGTTGACAATATACAGAGATAAAAATCAGTTAATGACAAACTAAGGAGCAAACTTTTAATAAGAGCAGTGAATCATTAGAAATTATTAGAAATAGAATATTAGATTTTCTATCTTTTGAATGAGGATGAAATGTTTTTACAGAGGTATATGCTTGAACTAATGGCTGCGTGTGGTAGAGGAGTTCCTCAGAGGCTTCTGTGGCTTTTGCATCACTTGGGGTCAGACTGGGTCATCTTAGACATCCTTCTGGTTTGGAAGGGAGTGAGAAGTCTCAGTGTAGCAAATATCTTCACAGAATAGTGAGAAGTCTCAGTGTAGCAAATATCTTCATAGAATAGCAGCGTCAACTGAAAAGTTACTCAGAGTTATTTAAGCTTCTCTTCAAAAAGGATTGGGAGGGGCGTTGGTAGTGTTCCTGTCTCCTAGTGCCGTGCCTTTTTCAAAGATCCTCTTTCACCTGACTGCTTGCTTCTGTAGGATGTTTCATTGGCTCAGGTGGGTTTCTCTGGTTCATCCATCCTCCCCCCACTCATATTTATCAAACAGCACATGAACATCTTTTTTCAGAGCAAATGTCTTCTACAGAGTGTCTGCTTTTACAAAGTGTAGTGTTGCCTTTCTGCTAAAAATAATTATTAGGTTGACGATAATCTGACAACATCCTGCTGTGGATAAATTAGGTTTGTTCTCTACTAAGATTAGTTAACTGGCACCCATTCACTAACATGTTGCAAGAAAATGATTGCAAGTTGATTGTATCCAGTTATCTGCCTTTTTTCTTTTTAATGGGCTTTTTGTTGCCGTGCTGTCACCAAGGTTGAAATAAATGTGTGCAAGTCGTACTTTTCCAAGTTCCCTATGGCCTGGGGAGATGTGTTTTCTGTCCTGTACCAATAAAAGACTTGTGGGCAGAAGTGTTTGGAGAAGGGGAGAGGTTGTCTCCATGTAGATTTCTGAATCTTGTGCACCTTTGGTTTTGGCTAACGGGGATGCGTTCTACTCCGCAGCAATGAATACATTCCCACCAAAGTCCAAAATGCCAGGTACAATTAGCTCATGTGTTTAAATAGGTGTTGTTATTTTTCAACTTGTATGTACAAGCCTGTTCTCATGCAGAAGTCCATATTGACTTGGGAAGAATGCTGTGCAAATCAGAAAAAGCAGAAAAATTATTTAAAGTTATGAGCTAGTGTTAAAGATTTTAAAAATAACTGTGAGATCTTTATTTCTTTGTTTACGATTGATTAGGGTTAGAGTTTTAAAAGCTTAATGCTGACTCTAAGTGCTTTACAGTCAGTCACTGAGAATTATGGTCTTGGCACGACTCACGCTTTTGTCCTCCAGTATATCCATTATTGTTAGATGCTGAGTAGTCATTGCACATAGATGACTGGTTTTGTGGGTATTTTACATTTTTACATGTTCAGAAAAATACTTCGTTAAAGCAGCTGCTGGGTGAATGGGGTAATTAAAGAACTGTACTGCTTTTATTGAAGCTGACATATGCTGCACATTCCTTAAAACTCAGTATGTGAGCAGAATGTTTCCAGGATTTATTGAAGGCAGACATCTAGAGATACTAGCGAGCTTTTAATAGCAGTAAAGATAACTTCCAAGTTTTACGCTGTTATATAAATCTGTCCTTAAGAAGAGAGCTGTTATTGCAATACATTGCTCGTGATCATATTTTGTCCGTGGGTATGTTTTATGTATGTACTTATACACCTACACACAAATGCTTGACCTGACCACTTTTATTTGACAGTGATTGTATATTCTATTTAGTATTTATTTGGAAAAAAATAGTGTTCTAATGCTGACTGAGAATCTTAATTTGCTTGGTACAAAAAGAAATCTGCAGTATATTGTGGGGGGTTTTAATTAATTTATTTTTTTTAAACTGAAATACAACCCTGCTTAGTTTGAATTGCAGCTCTTAATGTGTGAGTGTTGTGGTAACAAGCAAGGAATCTTACTCAGCATAAACTGAGGCTGGGTTTCATTTTAACTGGTATGATGAGTGCAATGTTCCACGTGTGTGATGCTTTTGCAAGTTGTGAAAAAATAGACCTGTTTATCTATCATCCATGTTTCGTATGATTTCAGAGTAGAATATTGTCCTTACTGTTAAATTACTTGGCTAAAACTAGCAAACTTTCACCTGTATATTTTGTAATGTTTAGACCTTAAGCACTTTTCAAGCAATATGTTTGACTTACCATTATTGTGCACTGTAAAATAAAATACAATATTAAAATACATGCTGAAAGAACATTATTCATCAGCTAGCAATAAACATGTGGAAAAACGATTTTCAAAATTTTAGGGTTTTTTGCTAAATTCTTCCCAGTTGATTTTGTATTATCTTTAGCGTGGGACTTGGAAAAGAGGTTAGTTTCTCTTACTGGGGTACATAAGGTGCTGTCGTGTGTCGGTGTTCTAAACTTCTAGAACTGTGTAAATGGCAAATACACTTTATAATTTTAGCACTGTGTTAGGTATGCAGTACAAGTTAGTTTTATGCCTGGTTGTCTGTATGAGCAGGATAGATATTTTTAACTGTCTTTGTAGTCCAACAAATTAATTTTATGGACAAATCTTTTCGTATTGGGTTCCGCAAGTTGAAGACAAAAACATTTCTAAACTACTCGTGTGTCTTAATATTGTGAGTCAATTCCCATGTGTTAAAGTGTAAACTATGAACTAATCCATAGGAGTTTATGCAGCAGAAAGTCATTTAATTAACACTTTTAATTTCAGCTATGAAAGAAGCTGAAAATGAGGTCTGGAGAATGGAAAGAGGCTTTGTTTTTCATCGCTGAAGTCTCCTTGCGCTGTAAGTCTGCTGATGCCCGTGGTACATAGACCATCTCCTGCCTGCTAATTAGGCCTCTCCAGTGTGCTCTCTGGAAATGTGCTGGAGAAGTTTTTTTCAAAAAACCACCACGCCATCATAAATAAGGGAACGGTACAGTATGTAACTATTATACACCACTCATTTGGCAGACTATAATTTAATAGAACAACAATGATCAGACCAGTATATCAGTTAATTTTCAAAACATTTTATTCCACACAAATTAGCTCAGGTCCTGGAGGGCAAAATGACAAGAGGTTACTCGTACACTATGTATTTAATTAATTGAAAAATGCTCAAATTGCTTTTACAGTTGTTATTAAAAAGTAGAATCAGTGTTGCCAGTGCTCAACCATAATTAGAACCCCAGGGAATTAAATATTTAGCATTAGTAATGTAACAGCACTTAGGACACAAATTTCTATTTTTGTAATGAAAGCAATACAGTGTAAGTGCAAATGGCTGAAACGACAGCTGTGACAAGCAAACCAGCCTGGGATATTTCAATAAGACACCTCGTTGGACAGCGAGTCTTACTGCATTACTCGTTTGTAAGAGTCTAAATCCCAATAGCCAGGCATTACACCCAGTATTTAGATTTCTAATTGCTCACAGGATGAACGGTCGGGCAAATGTCAGCCGTCGGTGTGGGAAGCACGCGGCGTTTTCCCAAACAGCACAGCAGAGGTGGGTGCCTTTGGCCGTGCGGGCAGAGCTGGGGCACGTCCCAGGGCAGCCGAGGGGGGAAACGAGACCTTGTTTGTTTTAAGTTTAATTACATTTTAAGCATAAGTGCTTTCAGTGATACAACATGAAAAGTCGGATATTGGGCTCTAATGAGCTGTAGTGGTAGATGGCTGGGGACCCTGAGGGATTCATCCACTAAATTAACTGGATAACAGTACTTGGTTTGGGCACGGTAGGATGGCTGAGCTGTGCTTAAACTCTCCCTTTCAGAGCTGTCTCTCATTCCTATTTTCGTTCTAAACAGTGTAGTGACTTCCAGTCGCTTACTACAACTGTTCAGCTTGTCACAAGTATTACACTACCAACTAATAAGAAATAAAGCATATTTGACTTCATTTCTCTTCTATTTTGCTGGGGTTTTTTTCCCCTGGAATGGCAGGGGAAGGAGGAAAGCTTGAAGGCATTTGTGTATCTTCTGAATAGGAAAAAAAAGCTGTATTTGGGCAAGGCATGCTTTGGCCTTCTTAAAGCACTGATTTGTTTCCCAGAAATAGGACAATCAGGCAGAGGGATGGAATACTTGTTTTTGAAGATGTTTTTGTTCCAGTTGGCACCTGCTTGCAGGATGGAGTTCATGTTTGAGCTGAACACGTAGCAAGGACGTGCTGTCTAGATGGTACTAGCCCAGGACAGCCTGTTGCTTGAGACAAGCAAGCAGGCACTGCACAGTGCCACATCCAGCACAGGCAGCAGTGCCCCAGCTGCTGCTCTCCTGCTTTGCTGCCGCTTTTTTCTGCTGCAGGTCATTCTGTAGAGAAAGTTTAGTTTTGCCTCCTCCCTCCAAAAAACTCAGCAAACAAATGATTTTGCATGACGCCAAAACTTGGCAAACAGTATCAAAATCTATAAGAGTATCTCTGGTTCTGAAATTTTAAGTCTTTATCCTGAGATGTTTCAAATAATAGTTACAGAACAAAGAGCCGCGGGGGTGAAGCTGCCCCAGCAGAGATGCTGAGGCTTCTGCCATCAGCCCTGCCCAGCCCTGAGCCTCCCCCCAGGTGCACACGCTCAGCCCCAGCACACCTGCCCACAATCTGGGGTTATAAAGTGGCACCTGGCAGCAGCCCTTGGGCCCCTACTACGGGAGAAGCTTGTGAGGCTTCCCTAGGTTGTTTCAAAAGTGCAGTGTTCTTTCTTCAGTCTGGCTTTCAGAAATAATTTTGACCTGTTAGCTGAAGGTTCCTCTCAGTGTCTGGTTTTAGTTGAAGCTCCTGGACTTCAGTGAAGCACTGATGAGCCACCGATGGAGCTGTGTAATGGGGAGTGACCTGGCAGGCTGCAGTCACCAAAACCTGGGGGACTTGTTCAGGTGAGTGCAAAATGGTTATGGCCAAGGGTAGGGTAATGAAGGCAGACCTCTCTTGCTGATGACCTGCTGGGGTACAGTAATGGTCCCAAGGATCAGGAGCTTCAGTTTTGTGTGCTTCCTGAGCAGGTAAAGGATTCTGAGAAAATCAGCTTTTCTCTAGCAGGTTTATGAATTTGGGCTCAAAGTGTAGGAAGGAGCATTTTTTGAGCACACTGAAACCTTGTGGGGTATCTCTGAGCTTCCCTGGGTGCTTGCATCCCACCTACTTTGATCCAGCTCCCTGAGCTTTTTCCTGGCTACCAGCGACTTGCAAGTAGAAACCCTTTGTGCTCTGTAATTTGTGTGTGTGATGCACAGACTTAAGGTACCCAAGGGTTTGATGTAACTGTGAATTACTGCTCTGTGTAAATAATCCTCATCAGCTCTTACTTTTGTAAATAGAATTGTGGCATTTTCCTGCTCTGCTTGCCTTTGATGCAATTAGAAGGGCTGGGAATAGAGCCGGGGTCTTGCCAGCAGCCCTGACTCGCAGCAGGACGAGCTGCACCTGGACCGAGCTTTCTGTCCTGGCATCTAAGAGCTGTGCCGAGCCTCTCCTGTGGATGAGCCAACAGCTGCACTGACATGACCGTAGCACCACTGCTGACTGCTGTGTCAGTGATCTGGGGTCTAAGAAGTCTCTGTTCTGGCCCGGGATGAGATATTTCTTTCTTTCTTTATTTTTTTAAAGTCTATGTCTACAAAGCTGCTCTTTCCTAAGGTTTTTGAGGCTTGGGTCTTGTCTGTCATTGCCAGGATCAGTTCCTGTAAGTCCTGCAGCAGTTGGTCTCTCTCTCCCTGAGGATGGGGAAGGAGGGGGGCTGTGGGCTTTAGTTGCCTGGAGATTGGCAGCTGGAAAGGCGTTTCTCCCTTCTGCTTTATTTTTGTTCTTGGGCATCTCTTCTTCCAGTCTCTGTACCCTCTGTGCCCAGTGCTGTAAACCACACAAAGGGAGTCTCAGACCTTTGCTGGTTTCTCATCCTTTGAGGGTAAAATGCTCTTTTTGGCTCCAAAATCCTCCAGCATTGCCTCTTCAGAGGCATGTTACAAGCTACTCCATCACCAACTTCTACCTTAGAAAATAGACTAAAAATGCAAACTTTAGAGAAGGTTTGTCCTGCCAAAGGCCATTAAAGTTACTTCTAGGGCTCTCCATAGCCTTGACTGCTGCCTGGTGGGTATGACAGTGTGCTCTGAGTTCTCTGGCAGGCAGGAAAGAGGTAGACAGGCAGAGATGAAACAAAAGTTTTCCCTGGGACCTTCTTCCAGTCCAGCTTTGGCCCTTCTGACAGCCCCTGATGCCTAAGGCAGGGTTTAGTTTTCGCACATTTCACCAATTAGGATAATTTTTTCAGGAAATAAAAATGTTCCAAGTATGGTTTTTAATATCAACTCGGACTAACACTGCTTACCCTCTTTAAAGCAGCTGTAAGTCCCAGAGGCAAATGTGTGGTATTGATCATAGCCAAGATTTTCAAAGACACCTAACTGACCAAACATCCAGCATTGTATGATGGATGTTTCTGTTGTTTAAACAAGTGAACCTAGTGTGAAAAATCAGATTTACCTGCACAAATATCTAGGCACTGCTGCAAGTTTTCCTGTAGCCCTGACTGAATGACTCTCTGATTGTTCGTTGGTTTTACCATGGTATTGTACTGCCTGGCATTTCAGTGATGCCGTTCCCTTCAGCTCCACAGGTAATGGAGCAGTTCTCTGTTGATGCTATGCTAGTAGAAAGCAAATGACCTGAAATTAAAAGTATGACTGTGTACAGGAGTCCTTTTTGTTGTTTCTCCTTACGTTGTTGCTTCTGCTGATATTGATGCTCTTCTTTCAGTTATTGTCTGGCATAAAAAGGAAGTAGCTGGACAAGAGAGTTTTTCTATGTTTCTGTTTAAAACTGTGTTGAGGCAGGGCTAACTTCTTTTCTCTGTCCCTTTTAGATATTGCCTCATTTCTTAATGGCTTAAACTTCTAAAATTACTCTCAGAAAAAATATGCTTTGCTTTTTGTGACTTGTTGCTCATATCCCCTGTTGTATTTATATTATTGAAATTATGTGTTATACACACACCCCTGCAGTATTTTAGATCTTCTCTGAATATCTCCTAAGGCTTTCATTGTGTGTCTTTCTTTTGTTGTTCGCTTTTTTTTTTCCCCCTCAGGTAGTTGCTAGTGGTATTAGAGCCACCCTGCCACTGTAATGTAAACTGTCAAGTCATCCTCAGCTTTCTGCAGTTTTTAGGACCCGATTCTGAGACTGCTGCCAGGTTTCCTGCTAACATCTATGAGCCTGCCAGTGCCATAGGGATGGGAGCTGCCAGGTGTCCTGCTTGCAGCACTGACCCCACCGGTGCTGTGCCAGTGGCAGCTCATCTAACAGTGCTTGTAGGCTGGGACCCAAGGGCTTTGCTACTGCTTTGTTATAAATACGGAAGCTAGTCCCCGAAATAATTCAAAAACTCACATCCAACTGCTCAAAAATCTCTGAAATTGGGTTCCTGCTGCGTTGTGTTGCTGACCTACATGTTCCCAGACAGTTGGAAAAGTTAAACTCGTGTTACTGACCTGGGCCACATTAAAGGAGCGAGGGGCAGGTTTTGGGTCTCAGTTGTGGGGGTGGAAGCAGAGTTCTGAGGCTCTCAGTGTTACACTCCCATTTGTGTGCGTGACGATGAAATGGATTGGTTAATGAGTGCCTAAGCATCTGTTCAGCCTCTGGTAGATGCTTTGCCAAGGTTCAAGTTCCCTGAGGAGGATTAGCCACCTGGTCTGGTTTTCATGATATAGTGACAAAGGGGACACCCACCTTTCGTTTTCCTGCCGAGGATGGCCAAACGCACAGGGTCCCCGGGAGGTCTGCGAGTTTGATGTCTTTGTGTAATTTAACAATTACTTTTGTAATTGTTACAATTTAGGTTACAGCAGAGCCTGCAACCACTGTGTGTTTTTGTAGGAAGAGTGACATCTACTCACCCAGCGTGTCTCAGACTTGCCAAATAGACTTATTTATTTTCCTTTTTCTCAAATGACACGCAGCTCTTTTCACAATAATTATCTCTCTTGCTGTATAATATATATAATCAATATACACCATAGGGCAACAAGAAGTGGTGATAAAAAGAGGTTTAAAGAGAAAAATGAGCATTTCATAGCCTGAACTTACAATTAGGCTTTCCAAAGTGTCTACATTTTGCTGCATGGACAGCATTATGACTTGATGAAAGGCCTGCACTAAAAGGCCTAAATTTATGTGTGGTGGTATTGCTTTACGATGAGCTTGATTTAGTAGGGGTTTGACCCATCAGACACAATACAGCAAAGGAACTTAGTATGCTTGATAGACAGAAACATTACACATTTGTTGCTGAACTTGGAAAAAGCTGAAATCATGTAACCAGCCTGGATTAAGGCAGTGAAATGGATGAAGTCTTGGCAAACTGCAAGGAGGGCTTGGCTGGACTTGTGTCCGGGTTATCTGCTGAAGCCGTGCAGAATCACTTTCTGATGTTGGTTTGTTTTGGAGTTGGGGGCGAGGAAGGAGGTGTGGGGTTTTTTTAACTTGTGGCTTGTTGGGTAGATATAAACCCTGCGGTGAGCTCCGTGGAAAAGTGAAGATGGAGCATCTGGATACATGTGCTGAGCTCTCTGGAGGAGAAAAGTCTGAATTAGGATAAGATACCCTCACCTGGGCTGCCTTTATATCCCCGATGCTGCAGCACCCTGTGCTTCAGGCACAGCCCATGGATAAGCACTGGGGAAGGTGCAGGTGCCACCATGAGGGAGGGTGGCTGAGGCAGGACAGTGCTGCAACAAGAGCTGCACCTCCTTGCCCCTGGCCTTTGTGCAAACACCATGGATGTAGCCTGTTGGCAGGGAGGTGAGAAAGCATGGGAAGGAATTTCACAGCCCTGGCTGCTGGATTTGGCAGTGGTTTAGGTGCCCATGGGGAAAAGGAGGCAATATGACCATTTGGGCTGATGATCCCGCTAAGTGTTCAGCTTTGAGCAGCTCATGATTGTTTGGGTTGGAAGAGACTTCAAAGACCATCTAGTTCCGACTCCCCCTACCATGGGCACCTTCCACTAGACCAGGTTGCTCAGAGCCCCATCCAGCCTGGCCTTGAACGCTTCCAGGGATGGGGCAGCCACAGCTTCTCTGGGCAACCTGTGCCAGGGCCTCACCACCCTTGTGGTAATTTTTCCTAATATCCAATCTAAACATCTCTATCTACATTTTTCCTCATATCTAATTTAACCCTGCCCTCTTTCAGTTTGAAGCCATTCCTTCTTGTCCCATCACTCCATGCCCTTGCATGAAGTCCCTCTCCAGCTCTCTTGGAGCCCCTTTAGGTGCTGGAAGGTGCTATAAGGTTTCCCCAGAGCTCTCTCTGCTCCAGTCTGAAAAGCCACAGCTCTCTCACAGGTCTGCTCCACCCCTCTGATCATCTTCATGATCCTCATCTGGACTCACTCCAACAAGTCCACATCTTTCTTATGCCGTGAGTCTCAAAGCTGGACACAGTGCTTCAGGTGGGGTCTCATGGGAACATGTAGAGGGAGAGACAATTTGCTTGAATCCTCCCTTGAGAATTTCCTGCACTTGGGTGTCCTCAGTGCCACTAGATGTGCTGCTGCAACCTGCCATTTTTAGACAGCTTGCATGTGAAGGACATATTTACAGCGCGTGTTGCCAAATCCAGTGGTTGCCCTTCCCAGACTGTCTAAAGTTATTTGTAGTCACAGGTTCTGGTCCCACGTTTTATTTGGCTTTACGTAGTCGATGTTGTTTAGCCCGAAGAAAAGGTGATGCTTTCTGGCAGCATACTGGAGGACCTGCCAGTCGGGCTGGACACCAACAACGCAGGATGTTCTGCAATTCTGAGCTTTAGTTTCTGAACTACCTTGCCATTTAACAGTGAGGGTTTTTTTTTAAAGTAAAATAATGATTGAATAGGTAATCAGTGGAATATGACCAAGAAAAACATGGTAGAAAATTATTCTAAGTCTCGCAGTTGTTCTTATTGCACTGTTTCCTCTCCTTACAGTCCCCAAACCAGACTTACCTCTGCAGGAGCTTGCACGTGGGAGTGCAGGCAATTCGTGCTTCTGCAGCAAAGGCTTGCTTTGCTGCAAGGGTCCTTGTGGCTTGGGAATAAGGGGTGTGACAAACCTTGATTAAAAGGTGATGGAAAATAATGCACAGGAACTGTTTTTAAGTTCAAACAAACAACCAAGTTAGCATCATGTAAACTGCTTTCCCTTCTTTTCCTTTCCAGTGAAAACTCTTGTTGGAAAAAGCATCTGAGAAATTCTTTCAGGTTTCTAAAACCTTGTACAAGACCAAACATCTGAAGCCCCAACCTTTCAGCTGGGTGTAACAGGACCCACACTGCTCAGTGGGGTTTAGTGCTGCAGCTGGGTCCCTGAGATTCTTGAGATCAGTTTACTAAGGCTGGTTTTGGCAGATCCTACCAGTCTCCCGGTATGTCTTTTACATATTGCAAAACCATTCATTGTTCATTTGATATTCACCAGCATCAGCTCAAACCCACTTTGTGAGTAGTTCTGAATTTCTGCACATGTTTTAAATATATTGGGTTTGTCAGGAGTGAGAATAAGCAGCACTGGGGATTTTTTCCTTCTGATTTTGAAACTTTTTTCCGCTGGTTTGCTTGCTCTAGCAGATCACAAGTAGATTTCTGTGCTTTCAAACTGAAATGTAAGTCTAAGCTGGCCTTTCCTAGGTAATGGATAGTTTAATGAAACTGGATGAATGAAAGTGTTTTTAATTAAATATGGCAAGAATAGTAAATAAAAGTTGCGTAAAATACTCTCACTTGGCTGTGTGCATGCAGTCACAGAGGCAGTTAACAGATGATCTTTTTCACTTAAGGTTATGTGGCTTTCCTTTACTTCTTTAGTCAATTCTGTTATTGACCAATTTGTCCCACCTCCCAGTGTGTGAACCCACCTGCTCCTGGTAGGGGCTGGGGTGGGTGTGCTGGGAAAGCTCACGGGATCCTTGTTGGCTGCTCCGTCTCCCTTCCACTGGCTGCGCCTTTTCATCTTTGTAAGTGTACAAAGGGGAAATAAATCCTATCTTGTTAAAGGCCGAGCTTGTCTGCTGGAAAAATGCCCATTTGCAGGTGAGAAATTGTCTGTCTCAGGACAAGGGAACTAATTGTTTGGCCCTGTTTGGCTCTGAGCAATCTGTGCTCTGCCGCTTCCTCTGGGAGATTACATTGCTTAATACATCAGAGTACCAGGAAGTTGGTTTCTTGCCCTGGGTATTCAATTTAAAATTTTCTTTAATTTAATCTCATTACTGAAGCTGGCAAGAAAAACAAAATATTTTTCAGAACAGGGGTTTGCTGTTCTCTCAGCAGCCTGAAACCCTGTGGGTCTCCAAGGGAATTGTCTGCAGGTGACAGCCAGGTTATAAAGGTTCTGATGGACCTTCTTCCAGTTCCCTGCAGAGTCCTCATCAGTTTGGCCTTCAAGAGTCCTGACTGGTTTCTGTAGGGTGTTATAACATGTATGACACATTTACATGTAATTACTTTGACCTTTCTAAGCCTAGTAAAACTTTGTCACGGAAGAAAGCATGTAAAAATGTGAATACTTCTAAAATCTGAGTAATTAGGGGGGAGATGGGAAGTGTCTGTGTGAGAGGTTCTGTCTCCAACACCTGGTGACTCAAGCACCAGCCGTCGTGTGACCGAGGTGGAGATGAGGAATGGTCTCACACCAAAGCTCGTGACTTGGAGACGGAATACATGAGTTTTGCTGTGCCTTACACAGATTTATTTGGTGACCCCGTACAAATCACTTAACCTCCTTCTGCCCACAGTCCGTACAAGAAGGATGGTGTTTCCCTATCTCGCAGAAGTGCTGGACACTTAATTCATTAGTGCTTATAAAGTGTTCTCGGGTCTTTTAGAGGAAAATGCTGCATGTCCGTGAAGACTTAATGTTGATTCATGTGCAGATTCTGAGGTCTGGGCCTTGGCTCCCCAGTGCCGGGATAAAGACTGTGGCTGATGAGTTAATTTTTGTCACGAACCTAGATCTTCTCTGTGCTATTCCAGGGCTTGCATAAAAGAAATTTCCAGAGAATATTGAAAATAAATATTGAAATATTTCTATTTTATGATGCATTGTATCTGTTTACTTTAAAAATATGTATAAAGACTTCCCAATGGCTTTTGAAAGTGTCTTGGCCCCATCTGCTGAGCACTGTGCTGATTTTGAAGGGAATCGAGTGAGATGCTGAGAAAAGAAGTATTTTTTTGTCAATCTGTGCTTTATCTTCCTATGTTTTCTGGCTAGATTTAGAATTGTTCAGCAATTAAAAAAAGCATCACAGATATTCAGATAAATGTTATCATATTCAGCATGGTGGGACATGTCATTTTCCATTGGCATCATGTCATAGGCCAGTGTAATATGTCAGAAGTATTTTATTGCACTGGCTTCAGCACATAAATGAGATGAGACGGGTTGCAAATCAAATTTACCATACCTACCTTTAATATATACTAAACAAGCTAGCAGCATAGATCTGGCTAATACACAGTGTGGCTGCAGCAGCAAAGACCTGGCCTCAAGTGTTGTGACAGGTTATGAGGCACAGGCAGTTTAAGAGTTCCCTCTTCCTGTGTGCCTTGCAACATCCTTTATTGGCTACAATTAGAATTCTGTTTCAGTTCAGAGATAAGTGCTGAAAGAGGCAGCCTGATGCAGATTTGGACAAGACAGGGCAGAGGGAGAAGTGCATTTGATAACAGTCCCTTGTTGCCTTTCGCTTTGTTAGGGCTGTAACTTCTCCTCTTCAGCCACACAGAGTATGGCAGACCTGCTCTCTTCCAATCTCTTGGCTTCAGTCCATGTTTCTAGGAGGAACTCCTCATGTCTACCAGTAATGCTTTGGAACAGAATAGGTTTCAGCCATTATCAGATTAATTTGAAACCTTGAAAGTGAAGATGAAGAGCCGTTAGCTTCCCGTGGAGATCAATATCTGCTCACTGGAAGTCAAGGTACGCAGGGAAAAGTGCCCTCTGCTTCAAACCCTGAATTGCTGCTGTTTGCTGCAGGGTGAGCTTGGGTAACTCTACGTAAAGACATCATTCAGTCATACTTATTTGGAAGACTTGCTGTTAAGGAATAGCAATGAAGCCAAAATAATTCATCCCACAATTAAATATATTAGCATTTATGTCAGCAACCCAGTTTGATCTTAATTTACAGTAAAGCTTCATATCTAATTATGATAATTAAGTAATTTGGTAATTGTAGGTTGAAATAAGTTTGTAATAGAAACGTTATAAACTTCTTTGGGTGGCTGAGATTGCTGTAATCTTTCTTTTGGGGTGGAAAAGGAGAGGCACGTCACTTGTGCAAGGGTGAAATAAACAGATTATTCCCTATAGAAATTCTGAGCTCAAGCCGGAGAGAACTACACAAATGCTACCTATACCTTGAAAATATTAATTTCTAAACATTGAGGTGTGATTCTTTAAAATAAAAAAATCTGTCCTGAAAAATGTGATAATTTGGGTCTCTTGTGTTTGCAGCATTCAGAGGAGGAACAATTACACAGAACACTGAGAAACCTTGGATTGGGTAGAAAGGGATAAGGTGGAGGAGGGAGAGAGGGAAGGGGTCGAAAGGAAGGTGATTGCATGGCCACTGGGAAAATATGTTCCCAGGGTACCAATTTTGCTATCCTGGCACAACTGCTGAAGCTGGGAAGGATGTTTTTACAGGAGATGGCTGCATAGCCTTCCTTAAACTTGGCCTTGGGCTTCCATTGTAATGCAATCCCATGGATATGGAAATCTCACGGTAGTGCTGCTGTCTTGAACATAAAATCTGAGACAATGATGCTATGAACAAGTAGAGAAAAGGGACACAGAATTTATTTGCTCCCTGCTTCAAGAGGAAGAATTTCAGCCTCCAGTTAGCACACAAGGACTGCTGGTGGCTGCCTGGCTGTAGTGAGTTCCCCTCCATCTCCTACAGAGTGAATGCTGGTGACTGGGGATCTTTGCAGTTTGTCACTGCAGGAAAGCTTTGAAACATCCTTTTTTTTCCTTAATACAATAGATATTATCAGACTTCTGTTATATGTGCTAGTCTACTTTTGCTAGATTTTCACAAGCATGTGTCCATGTAAACTGTAAGCTGGTAAAGTTCTCTCAGCATTTCAGCAGGTTGTTGTGTCTCTATAAAACAGTCAACTGCATGGTTGGCAAACCCACAACAGAGGAAGATGCTTAGACCCACTTCTGTCAGGGGAAGGGAGGGTGTGGGTGTGTGCCCCGGGATGGGCTGTCAGCTGTGGGACAGTGCAGGGAGGGGTAGGTAAAGGAGGGCCGAGCTCACCTGGGGGTGGGACAGAGGTGTGTGAGAGAGGAGGGAAGGAGAGGTGCCTGTGGCAAGGCTCTGAAGTTGAACACAGGGCTGCGGTGAAAGGGGAAACAGGGCGTGTTTGATTCCCTTGAGAAAATGCTTTTTATTTTTAATGTTTCTTTTGTTTGACAAGTCGGGTCATGTATGCTGATACTCAGGTGTAAGAAGCTTGCGTGCTTGTGTTGATCTTGGAAGGATCAGACCTTTGAGAGTGGAGGCAAACTGCATCTTGACTGGAAAAATGGAACCCTATTTTCATTTTTACCCTGTTTCTCCATTGTTTTTTCCCTTCCCCAAATAAGTGTCTCCTCCTTATTCCTGTCTTGCTCCACTGTGCACAGTCAGATGGTGGGGTTTAGGATATCTGTTTAAAAGCAAAAGTGGTTTTAGTTTATTTATTTTTGGTAAGCATCGTGTGTTGAGAAACGGAAAGCATAAATAGAAATGTCCAGAGCTGCACCACTTCTTCTTTATCCCGGTGTTACCAACAATAGGGAAATAACTATTTTGGGAGGCATAAGAGAATGAAAACCCCTTCAGCTGCTCCCCAGGCCACAGTCTCACCCATGTGCTGTCAGCCTCATCCCATTCAGACAGGGTTCCTTAGTCATTTGGATGGGACAAGGAGACAGGCTTCATCTTTTCTAATTACGTTTGGTATTAGAAAAAGGTTCTTTTCTCAGAGGTCAGTCAGCACTGGAACAGGCTCCCCAGGGAGGTGGTCACAGCCCCAAGCCTGACAGAGTTCAAGAAAAGTTTGTACAACGATCTCAGGCACATGGTGTGACTCTTGGGGACGGTCCTGTGCAGGGCCAGGAGTTGGACTTGATCCTCGTGGGTCTCTTCCAACTCAGCATATTCTGTGATGCTGTAATTAGTCAGTGGACTCCCTTCTATTAATAGCTTTTGCTCAACCGCTTTTCCTTCAACATTAGTGCTGCATTTAATGTAATGTCGTTTGTTTTCTGTGAAGTAGTCATGTGGCAGCAGTGGAACTTGGACACCACCCCATGTCTGGGGGCAAGCGTGAGCATCTGCCCCCTTGGCTGCCTGGCTGGGGAAGCGAAGCAGCTGCAGGTGAGGATCTGTGCAGCACAGAAGCCAGGGGCAAGGCCGGGTGCTTGGTTTTGAAGCGAGGTGCTGTGTAGCACTGTTATTTCTCATCAGGCTGCAGGATGGTTAGTCAGGATTGAGAATGAGCTCCCAACACAGAGTCTCTTGGAAACAGTGGCATGGAAACACTGGCAGCAATCTGTTAGGGGTGAGGCCCTGGGAATGGCATGAATAGCAGTTCAAGAAGATGCTCAATGCAAAATTTAATCAGCTTAGATGGATTTGTTACTGGAGATAGCAGGAAAAGATAGGTCTTTGCAAGGTTTTATTTGTTCTTGGGTGTGAGGGAGTGTTAAACTTCCAAGATCCTCCTTTTTGTTTGACTTCAGCTTGAATGTTTGGCTCCATTTGTTTTTGAGTAACTAGAGTGTTTGGAAGCTTAGGGTGGATAGAGAGAGATAGACTACAGCTGGTAATAATAGTAGAGCCTTTTATGCTGTCAATTTAACAGTTGTAAAACAATTAGGGAGAATTATGTTAATAGGAGGCTTTGTTCACACTTTCCTTGCCCAATTTTCCTTTTTTTTTTGTGACGTGCCTTTCCTACCATGCTCTGAGAGCACGTAAACAGTAGAGCTCTGTGTGTTTGTATTGTGTATGGTCAGTGTTATCCATTAAACCATGGCTGGATGTAGATCTTCTAAAATTTTCACAAATCAATTTTCCAGTGCTTTGGCTATTGCATTTTAATGTGGCTGCTCCTAAACAAACAAAATCATGTTTTCAGGAAGCTAAGACAGGATAAGAAGTGATTTGTATGGGAAATGGTGGCTGATTTGCTCGGACTGCTGCAGCTGTTTCCTTCTGTGATACGAACAAAACCCCTTCAAATCAATCGGATCCATGTTGGCTGAGCCCTGCTACCCACGCAGAGGGGCAGCCGAGCCCGTCCCTGCTCCGGTGGGAAAGCAGTCGTGCCAAGGCAGGCTGACCCACGCTGAGATGCTGCTTTGTCTTGCTCGGCTCCTCCCAGTTCTAGACTATGGATTAGTGCTCTCCTTTAGTACTGAGACTAATCTGGGTGATGTCTCTCTTGCAGATAATGCAGCCCACGTGAAGGGCATCTCTCGCTGCTCTCCCATACCACATCATAGTGTGGTTTGCCTACACTTCTCTCTTCCCACACCCGAGGCTCCTTGGCACCTTCTTCCCTACCCAGACAGCCTCACCTGTGCTCAAGACTCTTCCTGGTACTGACGACATGGGAAGGGCTTAGCGCTATACAAGAATTGTGTTCCGAAATGAAGTAAATACTTTTCTATCTTTTCCAGTCAAAAACCAGAATGATTACACTGAAATCAAGAGCATCATAAATTAGGGTTTTGCCTGGATCCCTAGAGAGGGAATAGATAGGAAAATCTTCACGCTTAATTCTTCCCTCCCCCCAAAATAACATGTACGTGTAGATGATCCTTTAAGAAAGGCTTCCCAAACTCCATTTACCTTGACAGCTGTCACTTGGCACTTGTAGCTGTCATGGCAGTGTGTAGTTTTTCATGAATTACCAGCACTGGTGGTTTTTTTCTCTTTATCTGCCATCAGCCCGTCAGCCGGGCCTTTCATAACGGCTTCTGGCACCTCGTTGGGGAGATCGGTGCCATTGAATCGCACCCGCAGCTCCCCCGCCTCGCCGGGCAACCCTGTTTACTGATGTGCCTTTTCCTGTAAATATTACGAGCAGTACTCATGGAAGGGATGTGTGGGAATGGAATGGCTTCACCTTGTAACAGTTAGCTGGGGTGGCAGCTCTGCCTTGACTGATAATCCGCGAGTCCTCGTGTTCCAGTTACTTCGCTAAATAACATGTAGACATCCCACTCTGAAGGCTTGTATATGATAGTTAATTAGACAACATTTAATTTGGCTTAACATTTGTGTCAGTTTTGTGGAAGTGAGCCTCCATAATTAGGGAATACAGATCAGATTTCTGTCAGACTTATAACCTCTCACTCTAATTTAATGCTCGCTCCTCCGGTGCCGTGTCACACTGGGTGTGCAGGATTACCCCTCCCCACCCCATCTTTTCTGCTTGACTAGTAAGAAAGTTGCCCATTTAACACAACTGACAGCAAATGGGATTGTTCATGGAGATGTAAGGGCAGGAACTGAGCTGGACCTGTTTCTGAGAAGTTGAGCTGGTCCTGCAATTTTTCTGTTGGTTTTCTGAAACTGTTGGAAGTGTTTGGGCATCTGCAGCGTTCTCAGGAAATAGAGTATCTGAGTTCAATCTGTGGGTCAAGATATGATGTAATTGCAAGTTGTACCATGGAAATATGTAATAGTAACTCAGTGGTACCCGGTGTTCAGATTTTAATCAACGCAGCTGCTTTCTGCCCAGTAACCTCGGTGCTGCGCAGCACACATAAAGGAGTGAACATATATAGCTTGTGAATTCCCTGTTATGAAAGGTTACTTCTTATATTGTGGTGGTGCTCCTTCAGGATGATTTTTGTGTGCAAAAACCATTTACTGTGGTTTCCAAAGACCTGAACTTTCCCCAAACGCAGATATCAATTTTGGTCTCTAAGTGAGCAGTGATCATCATGGCTTCGCTGGGGTGTAAGTGGCCGGTGTAAATCTGCTACACAGATTTATTAAGTGAAACTCGAGACTTATATGTGGTCATTCTTGTCTTATCTGTAAATCCTTGAGACTATGCTTTGCATGGAAATCAACATTATGTCATTTTAGTCACAGAACATTTCCCTTTTGTAGTAAATTATGTCATGTGTCATTTGGAAAGTGATACTCTGCCAATTTTATTTTTTTGGAGGGGGATGAGTAGTGAGTGGGAAGTAATGCCAAGTTATTTTTTATTCAGAGACCAGAGTAAAATAAAATAGAATAATAATTTTAAATGAAATAATTTGTCTTTATAGTGCAATGTTGTCTAGCAGGGTTGCATAGCGTACATCTGTGGATAGCACTGAAAAGAAGGGGTTGCATATTCTCACATGTCCAGCAATAAATGCTTGCAGGCTGAAGAGATGTGCGCTGCGTGCTCTAGATGACAATCCTCCCAATGCTGAAACTTGGAATTTAGTGGGAGATGGAATATCACATATGTGGGAAAGGAAGGAGTTCAACAACACTGCCCTGAGCTTAAATTACTTGGAAGTGTAATGCGTTGTATTTTGTATATAAACACATTGCTAATAAGAGGAGTTTAACTGCAGTGCCAATACCGCTCTGGCATCCCTCCTGGGGAGTTGTACTCAGTTCCCTGATGGGTTCCAGAGCTGCAGAGCTCAGGGTGCTGCTGGGAGCAGTAGAGCCTGCACCAGGTGTTTGGGAGGGGGGAGAAAACCCCACAATGCTCCGACTTGGGAGTGTAGTCTGAGTCTTGCGGTAGCAATGAGCGCATTCAAAAAACACTCTTCCTCTTGCTGAGACTTGCTTGTATATTTGATGCAGAATGCGTGCAGGTGTCTTTTTGTGTGCACGAAGGATTTCTCTGTGGAAATAGAAGAATGTTGCTGTAATAATTTTTGTTTTGCAGAATCTTTCCCTGAGAAAGATACTGTACAGGCTTTAAAATGTTACCGTCTCCAGCATCATACATGCTTAGGATCCCTTATGTATCAAATGCAGTTCATGGCAAAGCTAAGGAAGTCCGTGTCCTATTGAAAGGGCCTTCATGTCTTGTCTTTTCTTTGTTCAGCAGGGAACAAAGTTTGTCATGGTGAGACACCAGACCTTTGATGAGGCTCAGGTAACCTCTCACAGTGTGCATGGTGCCAACAAAGGGGCCCTGTCAGCCTTTGTAGAGGGTGTTGAGACCTCAGTCAGCATTGACTTTTCTGAAGAGGGAGGAGTGTGTTGGTGAAGTGCTAGACTGTGGTTCTTCGGATCTGTTAGTTCATGGAGGAACAGAAGAAGCTCAGCATGAAGATGAAAAGGTGACAGCAGCAGCAGTATCCCAGAGGTTGTGATCACACAGGCAGATGAGGTGGGTGATAGACAATACTTCATATAAAATTCCCTTTTATCTTACCTGATTTGTATTCTTGGCTGTGATCAGAAATACAGCTTGTTGTTTCTAATTAATTCTTTAATTTTCTTTTATTTGTATTTTGAATTTAGCAAAATTCTATCTCATGTTGGAAACGTTCTCCATCTAACCCAAAATGCATTAAAAAGGCTATTTGTTTAATCAGCAGGATTTTTTAATCTTATTATATGCTGCTCAAAAATGAATATTTCTTTGTATTGTACAGTACACATTTACATAAATTAGTGTTATCCTTGGTTATTTTGCAACCCATAATTTATACGCTTTTTAGTTTTATCACAAAATAAAATCTTGCCTCTAATATTCTGGGAACATTTTTAGCATCATAGCAAATTACCTTGGGAGGAACTATTACACAGTCAGTGAACTATCCTACTTGAGTTTTAAAAAAAGAGAGGAACTTAAATGTGTATCAAATTCTCAGCTTTCAACAGTCCTTCATTTTTGCAGGCTTTTGAAAACTGCAAATTCGTAAAAATTCTAGTAAAAATATTCATCTGGAGCATTACATATTTGCAACATGTTTGGTTGTTTGAAAGAGATCCAAGATTTATGGCCTCATTTAATTATTTTTAAAGTGTTAAGATAAGTTTCCTCCTCCTACCGGGTTTCTTTGTTTATGTATTGTTTCTACAGAGGGTTCATTTTGAATATTGCATTCAGAAATGTTGACAAAACATTTGCCAAGAATTTCTTTGAAATAATTTTGCAAGTACCCAATCTTGAAAGATACTGATAAATGGAGCTCTTGATTCTGGGACAATGGAGGCCCAAACCCCAAATGAACTGCATAAGCTCTCCATTTCATCACCATAAACTTGAAATATAAAAATGCTATGAAAATATTTGCTATACCTCCCTTGGGGTAACTTTCCATTCTTTTCTCTGTAATTTCATCTTTGGGTAGCTTTGCTGTTGTTGACCAATTCTCTGTACCTTGTAGGGGTTGCTAAATTCCTCATCCAGTACTCCTTTTGCTCTTTGCGTGCGCTGATAGCTGCAGGTTAGGATCAGGGTGTGTGGAGCCGCGTGCATCTGAGACAGAGGATTCTGGCCCCAAAAAACACACTGATTAAATAGGAGTCAAGCACTGATACAGACAGTTGAAAATAATTTTGGTGGGTTTTTTTATGTGGCCTCTAGCGGTATTTAAAGACTGCGAAGATCCTTGATATCTTATCGTTTCTACTCCTCTTATTGTTGAACTCTGTGGTTATACATATTTCAGCATCTTCTTTTCATGTCTCCCTACGTCTTTATAACTGTTGGACAAGTTAGTACGTGAGATGCCTCCTTTTATGTGTGCTAGATGTTGTAGATCCTCCAAGGGAGGGAGTAATTAAATTACTGTTTCAAAGGAGTTCACCACCACACTAATAACTTATCTGTAAGCTTATTAAAGTAGTTGTTTGTACTCTAAAATGACTAAATAACTGTTGTATAATCTCAAAATTACAATAAATCATAATTCCTCCTGGATGGCGGCAGCTATGACGTCTGGATATGCCTAACTGCTGATGTCTGACAGTTTTGAATACCATACTTGCATGTACCTGGAGGAGGGCACAGGAAAATATCTACAATTCCTGCTGCTGTGCATTCTGCATATTCACAGTGTGGCTATCTGTGTTCCTGGAGTTGGACCTTTGGCTAGTGCTCAAGCAGCAACCTCAGCTGAGGGCTGGGTGGAGGCAAACAGCAGTGATAGCTGCCTAGAAGATTTTGTTAGCTTTTGAAATCAAAGGTAAAAGCCCTCTGTTTCACTTGCACTGCTAAGATGAAGTTGTTTTTTTTTTTTTTATTTTCACCACCACCACCTATTTGGGCATGAACGAGGGAGGGGGACTGGCCTGTGGGCAAGGTCTGCTGCCTTGGCTCATTCTGGCAGTCATTATAAGTCCACGCAAGTCTTTAGAGACTTAACTGCTGTGAAAAAAGTTAGGCAAATATGTGTGTGTTTGGACAGAGGACTCAGCCTTTCCAAGACTTCTGCTTCCTGGGACAAGACCTGTGTAGTGAGGGAGAAGGGGAGAGGAGAATACAGGTTTCAATCCTGCAGCATGTGTGCCTGATAAAATTCTTCCTGCTAATGGAGTTCAGCCTTTCTTTTTCATACTGTTGGATCAATGAAATGCTCCTAAAATAAGCTCCAATGGCTGGTTTTTATTACAGCCTTAAGGAATAGTTTAATTTTGCCTTAGAAATGCATCTGATATGGCCATTTGCTCCTGGGATCCACAAGATTTTTACCTTTCCTTCAACAAATGACTACTGCTGATCTTCGGTGACCAGCAGCTGTGTGTGCAATGTGCGCGTGTCCTGGAGGAGTCAGAAACAGGGTAACTGGCCCAGGCAGAATCAAGTATTTCTAGTAAAATGACAGATTTTTAAATAGATTTAATTACACCATCTCTTAATGAGTCTACATTTCGGGAGGTGATTGAGGAAAAAAAAGTCTCCAGGTTAGAAGCTTTATGAACTGCTTAGAGCGACATGTTCCTTAGCCTTGGAAAAAACATGTTTTGGGATGAAATGAGAAATTTTTTAATGACAGAAATATGAATATCCTATCGAGACTGAATTGAAGGCATAGGAAATGGAGCAAAATGTAGCTCCACAGTTCTCCCCTGCCACTGGATATGTATGCACTGAGGGACACTAGCACCTGAAGGAACGTGGCTGAAAGAAATAGGATGACTTTTTGTCCCTTTAGCAGAGCATACGGAATGCCTTTTCCACTTGCTCACTATATTGTTATCACTTCTTCAGGGCTGTGTCTGAACTCCAAGTGCCTTGTGGGCCAGGTGTGCCTACTCCTCATCTCTAATGAACCTACTTAACTCCAGTTTGCACTTCTTGTGCTGGCCATTCTCTATCTCAAGGCTGTAGGGTCACCGCGGGACCACAACAGCATTGGTTTTGGAAGAAGACTGAGGCATAATAAGTTGTAACTGAGAATCAGGAGCTCCCTCTTCATTTGTTGTTTTACTTACAGAAAGTAGACCCACAACTTTTCTTTTGGGATTGACTTCTTCGAAGGGAATGAAGAAACTGAAGTGCACAGTGCTCTTGGGTTCATTGACAGGTGTGCCTTTCAGGCCCCTAAACTGCCCTGCAGGTGCTGCCATCGCTTGTGGTTTTGCTCCTCGGAGTGGGAAAGACCAAGGGCTGTGAAATCATCCAGCACACTCCATGTGCTGGCAAGTAGCATAAAAATTCCATGTTGGGGAATACCTTTTTGGTATTCGAGGTATCGCTCCCAGGCTGCTCTCCTAGGAGAATAGCTTTCCATCTGTATAAGATTTCACCATCAGCACTGACACTTTGGTTTATTAAAATTAGCCATTTTGCATTGAATCGAAGTGGTATAATGAATTAAAAATTAATAGTTCTATTTGAAAAATGTTCCTATATTTCAGTGACTTGAAACGGAGCCCCATGAAACTGATTTCTGTTTCTCTGATTTTATTTCAGTTAAGTATATTTATCTTGCTGATGGATGTGGTATGGATTACCATACCATATTTTAACATGCCCCAACAACATATCAGCAGATATGTAAAAAAGTGAGTTAATAACATAAATGTCTGCTATCATGCTGCTTTGTAAAACCATTCTTAATTTAATCCATACACTAAATGTGCTTTCCAGTTACAAAAATTCATTATAAGCATCAGGCAGAAGTGAAACCGTGATACAGAATTGTGACTGATGTAAAACAGACACACAAAATGAGTAGCATTAGGACACTTACTTTGAAGTTTGTTAAAACCAGTAAAGTGATAGCCACTTTAAGTGAAACCTGCTGTTACAGATACCTACTGGATTTTGGCAACATTTCACTTTTGAACTTACTCCTTGCAGTCTGCTTTAGTGTTTAATATGTTGTAGTTGCTTTTTTTTTTTTTCCTTAATGTAGCAGGGAAAAGTAAAATAGCTGACCTACTCAGATACCTTATTATCTTTGCTCACAGACAGATAGTTGAGTATATTCAGTATCTGTGAAAAGAACATTTATTCAAATACCTATGTGGAATTACCATGCTACAACAGTGCAAATTTCAAAAAAATAGCAGTGTACTCCCATTGAGTTCCCATCATAGCATTGCCAAATTGGAGTCATGGAAAAAATAGTGAGTCATTTGAGCAGGGATTTGAGAATGACAAAGTAAAAGAGAGCAGTTAGGTTGGCCATTCCAAGTAAATTTTCAGCATGTTGTCGATGTTGGGGATAATTTGAATGTAGGGATTGATTGCAGACTTTGTGAACCTTTCCAGCTGAATGGGCAGGTGGAAGGAAGCAGATATCTCCTCTGATTTGTGCCCATTTATCTATGGAGAATGGACAAAGTACTGGTACACTACAAAGTCCCTGAGCATAGCAGAGATTCCACAAAGAAACAGTTCATACATATATACATATGTATTTTTTTCTCAATAGGGATTGATATGTTTTTGATAGAATAGAATGTACCAGAATTCTCTTGCTCACAAAAGCATTAACGTGGCCATCTGAAATGGACTGGCAATGCTCATTTTTTAGAGAGGTTGAAGTGGGCCATGTTCTATGAAATATGCTTATCCCTCAGACAATATATGCTTACTGACCATAAGTCGGTTTGCATGTAAAATGATAGATAAAAAACTCGGATGGTGATTTTGCTCATAAGAGAGACCATTTTAATCATGTGCATTGTTTGAGGGCCATGTATTAGTGTGTTAATTATCCATGTTCTGAGTCATGACAAATAAATAATGTTTTTCCCATCATAAACTACCAGAGCTGCTACTAGGTTTTTCCTAGAAGGGATTTTTTAATGTTGATTTAATAAGCTAAAGTGACTCTCTTTGGATAAACCCCATGACTTCTGGGAAGACCATATCCAGTGGATGCAGCATCTTCTGATTGCCAATGAAGCAGTGCCTGAGCTTTGCAGTTCTGTGAGTGTTTGGATGTTACAGGAACTGGAACCTCCTGCTTCAGCTGATCTATAGAAGCACCTTGGTGGTCTCTGATGTGGGTTCTTGTTATGACAATTTACCTTGGACTAGCCATGATTTATATGTATTTCTGTGGCATTGATTAGAGCCGTGGTGTCACAGGTAAAAATGAGAAAACAAAAGCAGTACAGGATGCTGGGATGAGTACTACACAAATAAATGAACATCCCCTTGGATTTTCTCCTAAAGTTAAGGATGTTTCTGCTTTGGCTGTGCTTGTGAACATGTGAGAACTCTGTTCCCAGGACTGCAAGCTAGGATTGCATGCACTCCTCTGCCCTGGACAATTCGTGCTGGGGTTAGCTGGGCTCTATAGGGATGCTCCGTGACACGGGAGGGGTCAGAGTCTGCAAGGTTCCTGCCTTGCTCCCTGCAAGGAAGCAGTTAAATAAACGGGAAAATGCGATGCCTTGCAACCAGAGCTATGTCTGTACACACTCACTGTGCTGTCATAGAGGTAACAAGGCATTAAAGTATAAATTCCACTTAATTGTCCTAGGAATGACTCACGGATTGGGTGTGTCTACTCTTGTCCAAGAGCAGAAGGTTTAACAGCCCTAAACACATCTTTGTGTCTTTGTCAGGTCTTGGTTCCCTCTTGCTGAGAGTTTTCAGTAGGTCTCAGGACTTTTCCTCGTTTCTTCCAATCAGGAGGGAAGTTTGTACAAAACCAATGCCATATAATCTACAAGGCCGTTCTATGCGTGTGTATTTCTGAAATACATATAATTAGCCATGTTTGGATAACTTGAGAAATGTAATTTGCAAAGTTAATTATTTTAGAAGGAAATTTAGAGACGGTGTCTAACTCATTGTGTCAGAAGATAAAGAGAACTAATTTCTTGAGTTAAAAACTTGCCATATATAATTTTGTTCATTCCAGTAGGCTGTGTGGGTGCAATTACCTTCTGTGTGGTGTTTGTGTGTGCTCTCTTCTACCATATTATCCAGCGTGCAGTGATCTAGTCCAGTGAATCTGGGAGAGGTGACTTGGGAATAAGCTAAATCTGACTTGGTGATGCAGCTTGAATTGCTTTTTGTGTAGTGATGTTTATTTTTTGAGGACAGTTGGCTGGAAGGAAATGGGCAAATTGTAGCTGACAGAGTGGAAGAGAGTTTGCTGTGCTCTGACTGACGTGGGATTTGATCCCTTTCTGCCAAGAACAGCACCCCGTTCGGTTTGCTTTAGATCACACATTTCTTTTCAGGACCCGTTGTCAGAAAGCTGCTGAATAACTTTCTCAGGAAGAGTGTATGACAAGGAGCGTGGCAGCAGGGACAAAGGCAGCTATCCATTTTGCTGCCACTTTCTTGGGATGCCTGACTTAAAATCGTGCATTGTTTCCCACGTAACAAGGGAGATTTGGGCTGAACCTGCTTTAGTTGCTTTGCCTCAGAGAAAGTCAAGAGTGGGGATGAATTTGGCCTCATCTCTCACCCCAAAAGCCTTGGTCTGAAGAAGCGGCATTGTTGATGGTACAGGGTCGGGCTGAGACACAGAACTGCTTCGGCTGTGGCTGTCCTGAACAGGATTCCCTTGTCTTTATCATTTGCAGTTCCTTTGTGTGAACATGAGGGTTCAGGACACTTCCATTCTGTTTTCTAAAGTAGCTTAATTAATATTTCCTTTCATTGATCGATTTTTACATATTCCTTCTGCTTGATATTACTTTCATGGCTTCCTGGTAACATTTCTTACTCTGTATTTTGAAAAATATTAATGTGCAATATTCTTCCTAGATACCTTTTCACCCTGAGCATCATTTACTGAACTGACATAACACAATGAATGGTCAGACTGGAAAAGGATATTTTTTTTCTCCTAAAGTCTCCCTTTACCTACGCACAATTAGTTTTCTCCCTAGAGACCTCATTGGACTCTTTCAGCTCACGTCTGTCTGTCAAAGATTTCCATAGATGGTTGGAACGCTACTGGCATTGTCTTTCCACTTCTTTTGTTTTTTTCATCATTGTTTGTAGTTCAATAGAAGTTGAAAAATAAATTAGTTGTAGCTTTAGGGTTGGATGGTTTGTTGACCAACTTCTTTGTTTTCAAGAGGTCCTTCAGTGATGAAGAGAAAATGGGCTCTACATCCTGATAGGACTTTTTTCTCAGGGAACAGCAACAATGATGTCCTCAGAAGATGGGAATCAAATTTGTATTTTGTGGCCAAAGCAGAGGAGCTGTAGAGAGAGGTCTTTGCTTCAAGGCTCCAATAAAACCAGTTGAGGTGAAATGCACATTTCTCATTTCTTTTTTTAAACTTTGGTATTTATTTCTAGGCTAGCATTTTCTTTCTTTCGCCTTTTTTTTTCCCCCTCAAACAGAACTCAAAAGCTGGTAACTTTTTTTTTTTTTTTTTTTTTTTTTTT